>APFE030363959.1:122590-153639 GCA_000404065.3 Pinus taeda | reverse complement strand
AAAAGCAAAAGAAAAAGATAAGATTGGATTAAAAAATGAAAGCAAAAGTAGAGTTCTACCACTATCCAAAGCTTTTGCATAATAAAACAAATGTCCTTAATATTTTAGACAATCTTGAATTAATCCATATCAATGATATTCCAGATCCATAAGAACTCATTATTGATTTTTGGCTATAATGCCCTACTTGATCCTATCATGCTAATTTTATTAGTGTTTAATTAACTTGAAAATATTGACTTATAATTATTCAGAAATATTGGTATATACCTACATTTGTAAAGTGTAATTTTATTTTACTGATATGATTTTTATTATTTTTATTATTAAATTCCCAAATTGTCTTCTCAAATTTAATTTTGGGTAGGATATGGTCTCCTCCAATTTATTTCCAAATTAAATATCCATATCCCTAAGTGTCTTCTGAAATATATTTTGAGAAGATATGATCTTCTCCAATTTATTTCCAAATTAAATATCTATATCCCTAAGTGTCTTCTCAATTCTATTTTTGAGAAGATATGGTCTTCTCTAATTTATTTCCAAAATAAATATCTATATCCCAAGGTGTCCTGTCAAATCTATTTTGAGAAGATATGGTCTTCTCCAATTTATTTCCAAATTAAATATCAATATCCCTAGGTGTTTTCTCAAATCTATTTTTGAGAAGATATAGCCTTCTCCAATTTATATCCAAATTAAATATCCATATCCCATGGTTTCTTCTCAAATCTAGTTTTGAGAAGATATGGTCTTCTCCAATTTAATTCTAAATTAAATATCCATATTTTATTCCCAAAGAGTCTTTTCAAATCTATTTTGAATAAGATATGGTAAGAAAAGTCAATGATACTCAAATGAAGGATGAGGGGGTAATCATGACATTAATGATAGGTGGTTGAAGTGGATGGGAGGAGGAGACATAAAAAGGGAATGACGATGATAGGAAGGGGGAGATCCTTGGTCTTGGTTTTGGTTTTGGTTTTGGTTTCGGAGGATTTTGCTTTGGGGGAGGAATGTGGGGAAAGAGAATGGAGAGATAAATGAGAGAATTCAAACTTGAATTTGGAGAGTGTTGGTTTAACTTGGACACACTACAGCTAGTTGGACTTAGGCTCGGAATGCTAGGGAACTTGTGGAGGTTCCCTGAGCTAGGAAATCATTCATAGTTGGCTGTGAGGTAAATTCAGTCAGGTAGTCGAGAGGAACATCCCAACAGAGTCAGTAGCATCTCTACCAAGTTATTGGAACATGTATTCTTCTATTTATTGATTACTTATGTAAATAGTTGCAATGAAATTCTTACTTGTCTAATATGTCGTAAATAAATTTTAATTGTATATTGCCATCAAATAAATGTTAATTTATAAATAAATTATTTCCCTTCTTATTGTGTTTAAATTAAATAAATTTAGTTTTTAGTTAAAAGACCCTAAAATAAATCCTTACACTAAATAAACATTACATAACTCCAATCAAACACGTACAAGAACAATTTCTCATCTTTCACTACTTTAATGTCAAAAGACATCATTAGTTTCTAGTACAATTGTAATAATGTTTCAAGAAACCTAAGATAATATTGGAATTACAATGTCAAAATCACTTTTAACAAAGATATAAAACATCATATCACATATCACATAAAAATATTGATTTTATATGACTGAATTAAAACTAAATTATTTTTTCCCAACCAAATTACACTGAATGGTTAGGATTTCCAATGTTAATTCTTTATACCTTGACACATGATTGTGGCCTTGGAGTAAAAATTAAGATAATATTAATAGTTCAAAGAAATTAATTATAAACTCACGATTGATATCTTGCTGAATTAGTAATTCAGCAGTCCAAAACAAAAACAAATTAAAAAACTATATTATTTCTAATAACAAGTTACATCCCACCTCTAACATTACATCTATTTACTAAAACTTATCCACCAATGACTTAACCTCTCTCTTACCATCAAGTCATTATATAATTTAATAGACATCTCTAGTGGCCACGTAATACTTTCTCTTACCATCAACATTTACTAAATGAGTTCATCAACTAATTTAATACATATCACTAGTGGCCATGTAATCCTTTATTATACACACAAGCATTTACTAAATCCTAGGGGTCATGGAATCCTAAGATTGTTGTGATAAACAATTTATTGACTTATTCAAGTTAGAACATGTCACATGTACTATTCTTTCCACATTTATCGTAGCATGTGATAAACAATTTATGGACTTATTCAAGTTAGAACATGTCACATGTACTATTCTCTCCACATTTATAGCAACATTCATTTTTCATTGTCTATTTATTTTTTAATTAATCAATTTCCATGGTTATAAAAAGATATATTTTTTTTTAAAGTTAAATTTAAGGGATAATTTTCACTTTCCTAGATAATATTTGTAATAAATTGATCCATGTAAATTAGCACATTTCTTTTTAAAAACACTGAAATTAAGCACATATTTATAATTAATTAAACTAACCCCTTAAATTAAAAGGACTATTACTTGTATAGATTTTTTTTTTGCTAAGGCAAGAGTGGATCCTTCTATTTAATAAAAAAATAGAAATATAATACAAAGCGACCGTAGCTGAGGGGCCTGCCAATCCGACAGGCCAACCCCAGAACAAGGTCACAAAACGACAAAACACAATCAAGGACACGACCCCGCCAAAACAGGACTACAGTCCAAAATTGACCATTGGTCATGAACTGGAAATCCAGCGGATAAGAAAGATATCGGGTGGCCAACAAGAGCACCTTTTAACAAAAGAATCAGACTCGATAAACCCATTAGACCATAATCTATAATCTTATCGGGTCTGTTTGTGGCTTAGCCTTCTATCACTTTAACCCTCCAAAATCCACCATCTACGCACGATCCCAGAGAGGTCTTGTGAATAACTCGAAACTTAACCCCTGACGTGGACCCACCAACTTGCATGCAGAATCCTGGTCGTAGAATATCCGCACTTGATTCAATGGTTATAGATCATATTGCACGGGCTAAGAGTACCGATTGTTAACGCGCGATGAAGGCGGTAATTCCACCCCGCCCCTGGCCATGTGTCGCATGGTGAGTGGAATCGCTCCCAAATGAGAAAAACCGCTTCTTGCTTGATGAGCCTGCGAAATACCAGAAACCACTGTAATGGCCATAAAGTTGTTCACCAGAGTAGAAGTTGTAATTTTGCGGTTACCGAGAAAATCTGGGTTCTGGCTCATGGGACACAGGGAGATGAAGATCCCTGAGACGTCTGGATTGCCATTACCTGTGTTAAAGAGGTCGCCATAGACCTGCCCCCTAAAAGGGATCTCACTTATGTCTAAACACTTCATGATGAAACCAAAATAACTGTACTCCGTTACTGAGGCTCTGTGTCAGCAAAAACGGTCTCTTGATTATCCTGATGTTCTTGATGTTGCTGTCAGTCGCTAAGGGCTCTAGATGAACAACCCTCCTTCAACCTGTCATCTGTTATCTCCTCCCACCAGTAACAGAGATCAATGTGCTTATTTCGTACCCCCTCATTAGCTAGCCAGTCTGCCACTTTGTTGGCTTCCCTACGAACATGCACCAACCCGAGGGTTCTCATTCATCTTAGGTGTGCTCAAATTCTTTGGTAGACTTGCAGAAGCCGCTAATGTTCTGAGATTTTCTTAGGAGAAACTCCAACATTTATCCTTTTTACTGAGTTAATGACAAGTTCTTAATCAGCCTCAATGATGACATTATGAATGTTGTACTTGAGTAGTGTTTCCAGTCATGATTCCATCGCCATGAGCTCATCCATATTATTAGTAGCTTTGCCAAGATAATTGTGGAAGATGACCTGTATGTTTCCTTCCTCATCCCTCAGAACCCCTCCATAACCTGCTTCTCCTGGATTCCCTTTTGAAGCCCCGTCTATGTTGAATTTTAAAAAACCATGAGAAGGGGGTTGCCACGGAGACTTTTCTATTGAGGTTTTCTTGATAATCTGCTTAGAACCCTGAGGGGGATTGACCTTGAGCCCTAATTTCTTCAATATTCTAGTCTCTCTTTGTTCAATAGGCTTACTTGTAGCTTCTCCTCCCAGGGTATATATAGTTTCTTTGAGTTGTTTAAGAACCAGCTTGAGGATGTTACTTACCAAACTCACTTTCTCCTTGAAAATTCTATTGTTACGCTCCTTCCAGACATTCCAGATTAAGAATCCCGGGGTTAGCATCTAGGCAGAGTTTATGATCCCATTATATGAGAAATGTTTCCTCCAGTTCTTCAAAGTGGTGATGATGTCATTAGCATCTCTGTCTGTTTTCTCAAAAACTTCTCCCACCCAGTTCCAAAGAGTTGTGGTGAAAGTGCATCTATTCAAGAGATGATTTGTAGTTTCTTCCTATTGTTTGCATAAGTGACATCTTGAAGGGCCAACAAAATCTCTTCTTCTTAGGTTATCCCATGTCAGAATCTTGTCCTGTTCAACCAGCCACTTGAACAATTTTACTTTCATCCAATGAGGATTTTACCAGATTTCTTTCCATGTCTTATCAATGTTGGGATGGTTTAGCCCTGCCTCTATTCTTTTGGCTTCCTTAAGGTTGAAGAGACCTGTCTTGTTTTTTCCCCATCTTAGTTGATCATTCAAGTTTGTGTTCAAGATTTGTCTCTTGTTTAAAATACCTTGAAGGGTTATGGCTTGAGTGTGCATCATGCCCATTCCACTATAGCCTGGAAGTTTCCAAGTTCTCCATTTCTTATCATTCCTTTCTTGGTCCCAATAGTCACTTATCCACTTTAGTCCTTTGCTGATGGTATCAATGTGAATGTCTGCTAATTCCTCACTTCGAAGATTGTCCTCCTGCTGCCAATTATCCTCCCAGAACCAAGCCAGGTTCTCATTTCTGATCTCCCAGAAACTATGGTTTTGGATTAGGGCTCTGTTCTCCCATGCCCTATTCCAAATTGCAAAACCTTTTACATGTCCTGTCATTCTGATTAGATTTTCCTCCTGCCATTCACTAGCATATTTTTGTTTCCAGAGTGTTGCCCAAGGGGCTTGAATTTCTTTCAACCATCTCCACCAAATTTTGGCACCAAGAACTCTATTTAGAATTCTTGGGTCATGAAGACCCAAGCCACCATGGGACTTAGGTTTTCAAACTCTGTTCCATGCCACAAGGGCCCATTTCTTCTTCTCTTCACCTTTCACCCATAGAAAGTCTCTTTGAATGTTTCTTATATTGGTCATTACACTAGCTGGTGCTGGAACAACAGATATCATATAGATAGGGATGCTTTGTAGGACAACCTTAGTGAGAACTAGTTTCCCTGCTAGATTGAGTGCTCTATTTGTCCATTTGTTGATCTTATCTTTTAGCTTATTAAGAAAGAGCTCCCAGATGTCCTTGTGAAGCGGTTTGTCAGTAAGAGGCACTCCCAGGTACTTCACAGGCAGTGTCTCCCTTTGAAAGCCTAAGATTCTGGAAAGATTTCTTTGAATTGAAATATCTGTATTGAAAAATAAGATTTTTGATTTAGTGAGACTTACCGCAGTACCAACTGCCCTAGAAAACTCATTTAGAATCTGCTTGATTGCTTTGGCTTCCTTAACAGTGGGAGTGCCTTGAAGCATTGTGTCATCCACAAATTGTTGATGTGTCACTGTGTCCCCATCATTAGTGAGTCTCAGACTCTAAATTATCCCTTCCTCCTTAGCAGCTCTGATATCTCTTCCTAACCCTTCCATCATTAGAATGATGAGGAAAGGAGAAAGGGGATCTCCTTGCTCTAGACCTCTAGAAGGTTTGAAGGTTTCAGACGGAGCGCCATTGGGAAGAATTGAACAACTGGCTGTGGTAACTAGCACCATAACCCATTTTATCCAATCGTGATCAAAGCCATAGGATTTTAAAATTGCCCTTATATATGACCAGCTCAGTTTGTCATAGGCCTTTGCTATGTCTAGCTCCATTATCATTCTAGCCTGTTTGTTGGTAATGAGTGATTGAACCGTTTCATGTGCTTGTATTATGTTATCTAGAATTTGTCTTCCTTCCACATATCCTATCTATTCCTCTGACACTAGGGTTGGGAGGAGAGGTTTAAGACGATTGGCAATGACTTTGGATATGATTTTGTAGATCAAATTGCATAATACTATAGGTCGAAATCTATCTGGAGAGGTGGTCTTCTCCTGTTTCGGGATTAGGGCTATGAAGGATTCATTGAACGCCTTTAATACTTTCTTAAATCTTCGAGAGTCTTCCACAACCTCCAGGATATCCTGTTTCACTATCTTCCAACAAGCTTTGAAAAAGTCCACATTGAAGCCAGGCCTGGTGCTTTCCCATTTTGCATCTCTTTCACTGCTTCCTCAATTTCTTCCAACGTTACTAGTCTATTGAGATTGATATTGTCTTCTCTAGTGACCAATTTAGGGATGTACTGAGTGAATGTTTCTGTAAATTGGTATCTATCTTCTGATGTTTCCTCATCAATTTTCTGAAAATGCTGGAGTAGAACTTTTTCCATCTCTTCATGAATGTTTCTCTCTACACCATGCTGATCTGTAAGTTTCAAAATTCTATTGTTGTTTCGGTGAGATATGGTGGATATGTGGAAGAATTTGGTGTTTCTCTCCCCTTCTTTGATCCATTGTACCCTGGATTTCTGTCTCCAGAGTATTTCCTCTTGAAGGCATCTGTTGTCCCACTCCTGCTGGAGTGACTCTGCCATCTCTTTCCTTTCATCTGTGTATCCTTTTGTGATAAGAGTCTAGTTTATTTCCTTTAGTCCCTTTTCCACCTCTCCTTTAGCGTTGAAGATGTTACCAAATTCCTTTTTGTTCCACTCTTTGAGTCTACCTTTAATATGTTTGAGCTTGTAGTGAAGCAGGAACACCTTTGTACCTTGAAGGTGAAGATCCTCCTTCCACCATTGGTTAATATCTGTGAGGAAATCCGAATGTGTGAGCCAAGCATTCTCAAACCTAAAGGGGGTGTTCCTTGGTTTTCCAAAAAGGGAGGCTTCTAATTGGATAGGCAGTTGATCTGAACCCCCAAAAGGTAAAATGAGTGCAGAAATGTTGCTTCCCCTGAGAAGAAGTTCCTCTGAAACCATAAATCTGTCCAATTTTGAGGCCACTTGGGTAGGGCCTCCTCTTTTGTTGTTCCAAGTGAAGATTCCATTGCTTGTTTCCATATCAACCAATTTCATATTGGTGATGAAGTTCTAGAAGGCAATTGAATCTCTTCCAAGTATTCTAGTTCCTCCTTTCTTCTCCATGAGTGATTTTGTTATGTTAAAATCACCTCCAAGAATCCATGGTAGAGTTGGGTATCTCTTTTTCATATCCTCTACTGTTGTGAGGAGTTTAATTTTGTCCTCCATTGGTTGTGGACCATAGACATTGGTGATCATGTAGCATTGCCTGTCTCCTACCAGTTGGAAAATCAGAGAAAGGTGATGTCTGGATGCCTCTGCATCAATCACACCAAATTTCTGTGGATCCCAGATAGTGAGAATACCACTAACAGATTTGTTTGCCTTAACTTCAAGGTATTCATATCTATTTGACCATTTTCTATGTTTTTCACGAATCTTCTCCACTGAACATTTTGTTTCCTGAATGAATACTATGTCAGGTTTTTCCCCTCTAATCCTTTTACCAAGATTCCTCTATTTTCTTCTGCTCCCTAGTCCTCTAATGTTCCAAGTTGTGATTTTCATTGAGGTGGGGTTATAAAGGAGTAACTAGAAAGGTCTTTTATCCTTCCTGAATCAATCATGAGTTTACCACACTCCAGTGGTAATTCCTTCTGTCTTTTTCTACCCCTCCTTTTTCCTGGATTCTTTGTTAATTTTCTGGTTATTAATCCTATTGAGGAGGTTCCTTTGTTTTCTTGGTTGTCATGACCTCTTTTGACTCCTGCAGTTGTTTGATGTGTCTTGTTAAGGAATATCTATTGGAATTTATCCATTTTCTCCTGAGGGATGGAGTTTATTCCCAAGTTTCCGCTTCGTTCCAGAAACTTTTCCAGCTCTAGGTTCTCCTTTCCAAGATCTCCTACAAATCTTGGTCCTTCGTACCACTTTCACTTTGAGTCATTTCCTGGTATTTTTCTACAACCATGGTATTCAAAGAGTCCATATTGTGTTCATTCTGATCCTGAATGTACTCCACATTGGTCTCTCTTTCTTTCCCCCTTGCTGTCTGATTCTCTGCACCCTCTTTATCCCCTTCCTCAACTTCTTTTTCTCCTAAGATCTCAATGTTGTTGTATCTTTTTGTTTTATCATTCACACTATGTCTCTATTGTGTTTTCCTTCCTCCCCCTTTTCCTTTCCCTCCCACTTTGGTGAAACCTGTCTATTCTTTTCCTTTATTTGGATTTAGGTTTTCCTCCCTTCTGTTGAGTGGGCAGTCTCTTGATAGATGCCCATGCTCATGAAATTTGTGACATCTGAACGAGATATGTTCATAGTCAACTGCTTGAACCCATTCCTCATCATAGACTTTTAGAATGACCTCATCTAGAAGGGCTCCTGATAGGTCCATCTGCACATAAATACAGCCATAGGATGTATATTTTCCTTTTAGAGTTGCCTTTGAAATCTTTAAGAAATGACCTAATTTATTGCCTATGGCTTTTAAAGACTATGGTATCCAGTAATCTAAAGGTAAGGAGTATAGTCGAATCCATACCGGTACCGAAGTGAAGATTTCTCATTCAGGCACAAAGTTCATCATCCATGGCCTCCTGTATAGCCTAGTAGCTGCAAAGAAATATGGCCCTCCTTCAAAGATTATGTCTTTGTCTTCCATGTTCATAAACACCACAATGAAAAAACCTTTGGATCCAAGATGAATATTTAACTCCCCCTTTGGTTTCCAGTTTTATTTTATCCAAGTGTACAACAATTTCTCTGATGGCAAGATTCCCATAAATTTACATATGATGGCAAAGTTGGCCATGTGGTCTATGTGCGCTTGCAGAGCTGGATCATTCAGAATGACTCGAGGTTTAGTTGTGGTCTTGGGTTTACAGGGCCCCATCTTAGTTCTGTCCTCTGACCCTTGACCTCTGTCTTCCGTTGTTCCCTCCTGACAGTCTTCTTCGTGGGCCCCTTGATCTGCATTGGTTTTGCTACCTTCCGCCTTCTAATTTTCTGTGTCTTTTGTCTTAACCTCCCATGGCTTTGGAGGTTTGTTCTTTTTCCCTCCTCTTCCTCTGTCTGCTATGATATCACTGTAGGAGGGAGTGGAGCTCCCTTCTCCCTGTGTCTCCATGGATGCGCGTTACTCTTTGCCACTGGTTTCGTAAGCTGAGATTGTCAGGTTACATGGATTACCCAAAACTATCCTTTCAGACAGGGACGTGAAGTTCACGGGACATTTTTGGCGTACCTTATGGAAAAAAATGAACACACACTTAAGCTACAGTTCTGCATATCACCCACAAACCGACGGGCAGACAGAAGTTGTGAACAGGAGTTTGGGAAACCTGTTACGCAGCTTAGTCGGGGAGAATTCACGGATGTGGGATCGGGTGCTAGCGCAAGCAGAGTTCACCTACAACGACTCACCCAATCGTAACACAAGTTTCAGTCCCTTTCAGATCCTATATGGCATTTACCCTCGCGGAGTGCATGAGCTTCGGGATCTTGGCTTACAGGAATGACGGAGTGCAGACGGAGAGGATTTTGCTAACGCAATGAGAGACTTACACGAACAGGTGAAGACAAAGTTACAGGACAACAGCTTAAAATATAAACAACATGCAGATTTAAAGAGGAGGGAAGTTCAATTTAAAGTGGGGGACGAAGTCCTTGCACATCTACGTAAAGAACGTTTCCCTAAGGGTACATACAATAAACTGAAGTACAAAAAGATAGGGCCTTGTAAAGTCCTTCGGAAATTTTCGGAAAATGACTACGAGATACAATTGCCACCCGGAATAGGCATTTCACCTATCTTTAACATAGCAGATCTGTTCCCGTACACAGATGACCCCACGGAGGAAAAACAAAATGGACCCGGACAATCCACACAGAATACCCAGGAAGATGGAGAAACGTGGAAGAGACAGATGCCTTATGTTCAACCTCCTGAGATCGAAGGCATCCTCGAAACTCAGGTGGCTAGACGTACTCGGCGGAAGAACTACTTACAGTACCTGGTCAAGTGGAAGAACCATACGATTGAGGACAGCTCATGGCTTGACGCCAAGCAGATTGCACAAATAGGAACTTCGGTCGAGGAGCTCATGGACCGGAGTCATGATCTCTTTTTACCCCGGGAGCCTGATGCAGGAGCATCCAGCTCGCCATAGCCGAGCAAAGTCTCAACCAGGTTTGAAAGTTATTGATCAACTGGATTATTTTATTTTTACGTATTCATGAGATAGTTTTTTTTAACTTGTTTTTTTTACAGAGTTGGTGAATTTAGTCACATTTAGTTAAATGGCTAGAATTACTGTAGTTTGAACAATAGATAGGGAATAGTTCGTTAAATTAGGAGAGAAACGACAAACTGCTCATACAAATCTTGTAATGTCAGACAAATATGGTTATCAACGATAACAAGATCTTTTTTGTAACTAAATCCTATGGCAGTTTGATTAACTGCAAAATCAACTGAAATGGAAGGGCATAAAAGCCAAAATGTAACAGAGGGAAAGGGTTCAGCAATTTCAGAAGGAGAGAAATAAAACGAACAACATACAAATATATATCATTTAGACTATTGTCCATCTGCAAACATTTTCATTGTTCATTCTAATATTAATTTTTATTACAGTTTGATAAAGTAACAAATCGAGAATGCCTTTGTAACACACTGTTCTACATCTTGAATATGAGCACACAATTTATCTCCAACATTGGATGGATTTCCGCACACAATCAAGCAAAGAACCGAGAGGCGTAATCAACTGAAGTACAAGACAAAATAGTTGCACACAGAAAACGACCACGGCCAAATAATTGCACACAGAAAGCGACCACAGAACAGAGGTAACTCTGTTATGCACTTTTTTTTGAATTCCACTAAAAAATCAAAATTGATTGCCAAGCATTTCTATTAATCATTATCAAATACAACATATATGTATACGAAGGGTTCCATTCCCGTAAGTAAAACAATATTAAGTGTGTAACCGAAGTAGCGTTACAACCAAAACCCTGGACGAGGGTTCACCCAGAGCTAATGACAACCTTTTCCATTTAACAACCATTGTGCAAATCGAAAGCAGAAGAAGCAGCAAGGACAAGCTACAGACAACGACAAACTACAAAAAACCTACAATAACCATGGCCATTAATCATTCGGAATAATAGACCGAAAAGCTTGAGGAGTCAGGCCTACCGAGAACGGTTCACTGTGACAAAAGGAACTGGAGAACCCGCGTGCTCAAGCCGCAACCAACGACCTGTAACCAACAAATATCAAGTTAAGCTATAGGTGTGTTAAGGGAGAAAACATTCAATTAAGAAAACCATTGCATGCTGAGAAAATCATCATAATTACCTGAGCAAGCCGAGTCGAAATTGAGCCATAGCGACGTCCCAGACAAGTTGCATAGCTAGAGACCAAAGGAGCCAAGTGGGTAAGTAATAGTAACAGAAGCCGGACAGATTGAAGCAGGGACAGAAGACAATACCTATTCAAGCCAACGAGCAACCGCCAAAGTAACCCTGTGCTCAGAACAAACACCAACGTTCACGAAATGAAAACCCAAAGTAACGGAAAGCGTGAGGTTTGAAACCAGATTTGAGCCGAGAAACAACAAGAGCTCGAAGAGTAAGTCCTAACAGCAACACATACACAGGTCCACAATAAAACGAGAAAGAAAATGAAAGGCAACCCTGACCGAACCATATACGCAGGTCTACATACAGCAAACAAGAATACGAAGGGCACATCCGACGGGAAACCATTTACAGAGCGCATGCAG
This sequence comes from Pinus taeda, assembly GCA_000404065.3. Lineage (NCBI taxonomy): Eukaryota > Viridiplantae > Streptophyta > Pinopsida > Pinales > Pinaceae > Pinus > Pinus taeda. Next base: position 141,683 of record APFE030363959.1, on the reverse strand, counting down.
TCATAAAAGAAACATCCAGGAGCTTACCAGATTCGAATCAACACCACAGAGCCGAGCGACAACAGCTTACGAGCAACACTTTTCATAAGTTCACAGCCAAGTCGAGCGGAGGAGGGTTCGTGAACAATTATCAACCGAAGACAACCAGTATTCACCATTGCAAACGAAACAATATTCCACAGAGCAAACCTAGAAAACCCTCGCAGACATTCCCAGCGAAAAGAACAATCCAGAATAACCAAAAGAGTCAGTTGTTTGACACAAAGAGCGAGTCGAAAACAGGATCGAGGCGTTAGGACGAGCCATAAATGCCACATTAAACTCACAACTGCCACCCACTGTGAAGAAATCTCCGCAGATGATCTCCACGCGAGGACACGGCAGATATTTGTGGACACGTCATTACATACGGACGTGTGGAACTGTGGGCCCTTTGGGCTGGGTTACACCAGAGTGGTATCATAGCATAGTTAAGTAGATTGAGAAAATGGACGTAGGGCGACGAGGACAAGGCCGAGGTGCTCGTAGAATGGTAGATGAAGTGTTACGAGAGGAACTCAGAGTTCTTACTGCTCGTTTGGAGGCAGTAGAGGCAGGTAGGCGAAGAGATCCAGAAATGGGCGATGTAAGTGAAGAGGAATTAGAAGTGGCAGCAGATGGAGCTGAAGGTGAATCCGCAGAGGTGAAATTACTGAAGTCTATTTTACTATCAAACAGTAGACCTAAACCAAAACTCCCGACGTACGAAGGTAGTTTGTCTATTGATGTTGTGTTGGATTGGATTAGTGAGATGGACAAGTATTTTGAGTGCGAGGAAGTTAGCGAAGACCGTAGAGTCAAATTCGCAGCGACGAAGCTAAAAGGACACGTAGCCCTGTGGTGGGATAGTGTCCAAAATGAGAGGAAGAGGTTGAATAAAGCGCCGATTAAAACTTGGTCAAGAATGGTGGCTAAGTTGAAGGGCAAATTTCTGCCAAGGGACTATCAAATTTCATTACATAGACAGGTACAGAATTTAAGGCAGAGAGGATTGACTGTAAAGGAGTACACGGAGGAGTTCTACCGAGTGAATTTGCGAGCCGGATATACAAAAGATACTACAGAAAGGACATCCAGGTATGTTAATGGGTTGAGAATGGAAATTCTAGATGAAATAAGTATTTTATCTCCAAATAATACTGAAGAGGCATACCAGAGCGCAGTAAAAGCGGAGGAGAAAATTACCAGAAGGCAGAATGCCCGGAGAGGATGAGGATCCAGCAGAGGGAAAGGCCAGTCCTATGGCTGGGGCCGGACTGTTAACAACAGCGAGGAAGCCAACAGTTTGAAAACTTCAGGAACAACAGAAAAAGGAGACAGTATGAGAGGTGGCAGATCATCCCAGCGCGGCAGAGGAAATGGCCGAGGAAGAGGGGCTGGTTATCAATGTTATAGATGCCACAAGTGAGGGCATCGCTTGTTTGAGTGTCCAGAAGCAGATTTAGCTAGACATCGGGGTGCGTATATGGTGCAACCGGAGGAAACAGCAACACTCCCTCAAGAGGCAGAGAATGCCCCAAAGACGGGAGAAGCTTTGGTGCTGCATAAGGTGCTATTGAAACCAGTCGACGAGAGTACCGAACAGACGCAACGGAAAGCTCTGTTCAGGACGATTTGAAAATCACAGGGTAAGTTTTGTAGAATGATAATTGACAGTGGAAGTACTGACAATTTAGTATCCACAGAAATGGTGGAAAAGCTGGGGTTGAAACGCTTAAAGCATCCCAGCCCATATAGAGTTTCATGGTTACAAAAGGGCCACCAATTGCTGGTGGACGAGCAAAGCGAGGTTAAGTTTCAGATAGGCAGATATAAGGATAAGATTATCTGCGACATCATGCCAATGGATGTATGTCACATATTGCTGGGCAGGCCTTGGCAATATGATAGGAAGGTAACACACGATGGAGTGATGAATTGTTATAAATTCGAGAAAGATGGGGTCAGGCATACCCTTGTGACTATCAAGGAAGAGAAAGGAGCAGCTGAAACAAGTGAAACCAAAGCATTGTTAGTGAGTGGAAAGCAGTTTTTAAAACAGGTAGAGGGCAACGAAATAGGTTATGCGGTAGTCAAGAAAACAAGGACAGTTCTGTTACACACTGAGATATCAGATTTTCCAATAGAGATACAACGAATGTTGGAAGAGTTTACAGACATAGTGGTGGATGACTTGCCAGATAAGTTGCCCCCCAGGCGGAGTATTAGTCACCACATTGATTTTATACCCGGAGCTAGCTTGCCAAATAAAGCAGCCTACCGAATGAGCCCCAAGGATAATGAGGAAATCAGGAAACAGGTGCAAGAACTGTTAGACAAAGGTTTAATAAGGGAAAGCTTGAGCCCATGTGCTGTGCCAACAGTCCTTGCTCCCAAGAAGGGAGGAGAATGGCGGATGTGCACCGACTCAAGAGCCATCAATAAAATCACCATCCGGTACAGATTTCCGTTACCGCGAATGGATGATATGATGGACTATTTAAGTGGGGCGGCTTATTTATCCAAAATAGATTTGAAAAGCGGGTATTATCATATTTGGATACGAGAGGGGGACGAGTGGAAGACGGCCTTTAAAACAAATGAGGGGTTGTATGAGTGGCTGGTCATGCCATTTGGGTTGAGTAATGCTCCCAACACATTCATGAGGCTAATGAATGAGATGCTGAAGGAATATATTGGGAAATTTGTGATAGTTTATTTAGATGACATCCTTATCTTCAGTAGGATGAAAGAAGAACACTTTCGACATGTGCGCAAAGTGTTGGAGAAACTACAACAGAACAAACTGCTGATCAACTTGAAGAAATGTACTTTTCTGCAGAGGGAATTAATTTATTTGGGGTTTGTGATAGCAGAAAACGAACTGAAGATGGACCCGGAGAAGGCAGCGGCAATAGTAAATTGGCCGTCTCCGAAAATTTTATTTGAGGTACGTAGTTTCCACGGATTGGCAAGTTTATATAGGAAGTTTATTAAGAACTTCAGCGGGATTTGTGCACCCATGCTGGAAACCATCAAAAAGGCCAGCCAGCCTTTTCGGTGGATGGAAGCAGCGGATAAAAGTTTTCAGTTATTGAAGAGGAAGATTACTGAGAGGCTGATCCTAAGGCTACCAGGTTTTCAGAAATTGTTTCAAGTATGTCGTGACGCTAGCGGGACAGCAATCGGGGCTGTACTCAGTCAGGAGGACAGACCTGTGGCATTTTTTAGCGAAAAGCTGAATGAGAGTAGACATAAATACTCCTCATATGACAAAGAGTTTTATGAAGTTGTACAGGCCTTAAGACACTGGAGGAATTATTTACTGGGGAATGAATTCGTACTGTTTTCAGATAATTCTGCACTACAATATGTAATGCAGCAACAAAAACTCAACGACAAACATGCCAAATGGGTGGAGTATTTACAGAGTTTTAATTTCGTGCTGAAGCACATTAGTGGGCAAGCAAACAAGGTGGCCGACGCATTAAGTAGAAAGGCTCTACTTTTGCAGGAGAGTGCTGTACAGGTGTTGGGTTTTGAGCATTTACGGGACCTTTACCAGGCGGATATAGATTTCATAGAAGCCTATGAGGCGTGCCTGAACCCTTTGATAAGGGGTAATAGTCCTTGGTTGGACTATAATATACAGGAAAAGTTAATGTTTAAAGGAGGACAACTGTGCATACCCAACTATTCAATGAGGGAGAATATTATTCGCGAGAAACACAGCAGGGGTTTGGATGGACACTTCGGCATAGATAAGACCCTAGAACAACTTAATCATTTCTATTTTTGGCCAAAAATGCGACGAGACATACAACGTTTTGTGACTAAGTGTAAGGTGTGCCAATTGGCGAAGGGGCACAGCCAGAACACAGGACTGTATACACCATTACCTGTCCCAAGCAGGCCATGGGATTCTGTCAGTCTAGATTTTGTTTTAGGACTACCAAAGACACAAAGAGGATATGATTCAGTAATGGTAGTGGTGGACATGTTCTCAAAAATGGCACATTTTATACCTTGTCGGAAAACTAGTGACGCCACCCACGTGGCCCACTTGTTTTTCAATGAGATTGTCAGGTTACGTGGATTACCCAAAACTATCCTTTCAGACAGGGACGTGAAGTTCACGGGACATTTTTGGCGTACCTTATGGAAAAAAATGAACACACACTTAATCTACAGTTCTGCATATCACTCGCAAACCGACGGGCAGACAGAAGTTGTGAACAAGAGTTTGGGAAACCTGTTACGCAACTTAGTCGGGGAGTATTCATGGATGTGGGATCGGGTGCTAGCACAAGCAGAGTTCGCCTACAACGACTCACCCAATCGTAGCACAGGTTTCAGTCCCTTTCAGATCCTATATGGCATGCACCCTCGCAGAGTGCATGAGCTTCGGGATCTTGGCTTACAGGAACGACAGAATGCAGACGGAGAGGATTTTGCTAACGCAATGAGAGACTTACAAGAACATGTGAAGACAAAGTTACAGGGCAGCAGCTTAAAATATAAACAACATGCAGATTTAAAGAGGAGGGAAGTTCAGTTTGAAGTGGGGGACGAAGTCCTTGCACACCTACGTAAAGCACGTTTCCCTAAGGGTACATACAATAAACTGAAGTACAAAAAGATAGGGCCTTGTAAAGTCCTTTGGAAATTTTTGGAAAATGCCTACGAGATACAATTGCCACCCGAAATAGGCATTTCACCTATCTTTAACATAGCAGATCTGTTCCCGTACACAGATGACCCCACGGAGGAAAAAAAAAATGGACCCGGACAATCCACACGGAATACCCAGGAAGATGGAGAAACTTGGAAGAGACAGATGCCTTATGTTCAACCTCCTGAGATCGAAGGCATCCTCGAAACTTAGGTGGCTAGACGTACTCGGCGGAAGAACTACTTACAATACCTGGTCAAGTGGAAGAACCGTCCGATTGAGGACAGCTCATGGCTTGACGCCAGGCAGATTGCACAAACAAGAACTTCGGTCGAGGAGCTCATGGACCGGAGTCATGATCTCTTTTTACCTCGGGAGCCTGATGCAGGAGCATCCAGCTCGCCATAACTGGGCAAAGTCTCAACTAGGTTTGAAGGTTATTGATCAACTGGATTATTTTATTTTTACGTATTCATGAGATAGTTTTTTTTAACTTGTTTTTTTTACAGAGTTGGTGAATTCAGTCACATTTAGTTAAATGGCTAGAATTACTGTAGTTCGAACAATAGCTAGGGAATAGTTCTTTAAATTAGGAGAGAAATGACAAACTGCTCATACAAATCTTGTAATGTCAGACAAATATGGTTATCAATGATAACAAGATCTTTTTTGTAACTAAATCCTATGGCAATTTGATTAACTGCAAAATCAACTGAAATGGAAGGGCATAAAAGCCAAAATGTAACAGAGGGAAAGGGTTCAGCAATTTCAGAAGGAGAGAAATAAAACGAACAACATACAAATATATATCGTTTAGACTATTGTCCATCTGCAAACATTTTCATTGTTCATTCTAATATTAATTTTTATTAAAGTTTGATAAAGTAACAAATCGAGAATGCCTTTGTAACACACTGTTCTACATCTTGAATATGGGCACACAATTTATCTCCAACATTGGACAAATTTCCGCACACAGTCAAGTAAAGAACGAAGAGGCATAATCAACTGAAGTACAGGACAAAATAGTTGCACACAGAAAACGACCACGGCCAAATAATTGCACACAGAAAGCGACCACAGAACATAGGTAATTCTGTTACGCACTTTTTTTTGAATTCCACTGAAAAATCAAAATTGATTGCCAAGCATTTCTATTAATCATTATCAAATACAACATATATGTATACGAAGGGTTCCATTCCCGTAAGTAAAACAATATTAAGTGTGTAACCGGAGTAGCGTTACAACCAAAACCCTGGACGAGGGTTCACCCACAGCTAACGACAACCTTTTCTTTTTAACAACCATTGTGCAAATCGAAAGTGGAAGAAGTAGCAAGGACAAGCTACAGACAACGACAAACTACAGACAACCTACAGTAACCGTGGCCATTAACCATTCGGAATAATAGACCGAAAAGCTTGAGGAGTCAGGCCTACCGAGAACGGTTCACTGTGACAAAAGGAACTGGAGAACCCGCGTGCTCAGGCCGCAACAAACGACCTGTAACCAACAAATATCAAGTTAAGCTACAGGTGTGTTAAGGGATAAACCATTCAATTAAGCAAACCATTGCATGCTGAGAAAATTATCATAATTACCTGAGCAAGCCGAGTCGAAATTGAGCCATAGCGACGTCCCGGACAAGTTGCATAGCTGGAGACCAAAGGAGCCAAGTGGGTAAGTAACAGTAACAGAAGCCGGACAGATTGAAGCAGGGACAGAAGACAATACCTGTTCGAGCCAACGAGCAACTGCCAAAGTAACCCTGTGCTCATAACAAACACCAACGTTCACGAAATGAAAACCCAGAGTAACGGAAAGCGTGAGGTTTGAAACCAGATTTGAGCTGAGAAACAACAAGAGTTTGAAGAGTAAGTCCTAACAGCAACACATACACAGGTACACAATAAAACGAGAAAGAAAACGAAAGGAAACCCTGACCGAACCATATACGCAGATCTACATACAGCAAACAAGAATACGAAGGGCACATCCGACGGGAAACCATTACAGAGCGCATGCAGTCATAAAAGCAACAGCCAGGAGCTTACCAGATTTGAATCAACACCACAGAGCCGAGCGACAACAGCATACGAGCAACACTTTCCATAAGTTCACAGCCAAGTCGAGTGGAGGAGGGTTCGTGAACAGTTATCAACCGAAGACAACCAGTATTCACCATTGAAAACGAAACAGTATTCCACAGAGCAAACCCAGAAAACCCTCGCAGACATTCCCAGCGAAAAGAAAAATCCAGAATAACCAAAAGAGTCGGTTGTTTGACACAAAGAGCGAGTCGGAAACAGGATCGAGGCGTTAGGACGAGCCATAAATGTCGCATTAAACTCACAACTGCCACCCACTGTGAAGAAATCTCCGCAGACGATCTCCACGCGAGGACACAACAGATATTTGTGGACACGTCATTACATACGGACGTGTGGAACTGTGGGCCCTTTGGGCTGGGTTACACCAAATATAATCTATGATCGGAGCAAATAATTCTTTAGAAATTGAAGCTAACACCAGTCCTCTTGGATATCGAAGCTAACATGTAGATTTTCGAGGGTCCATTTAATACGAATTTTTCTATTGTTTCTCCTATAAACTCAATTACTTTGGACATCAATGTAGATGTCGTGGGGTGTTTGAGTGAATGCATGCTAATTATTTTCATTATTTTATTTCTAGTGCCATCAATATTTTTTTATAATTTTATTTTGATATTTTAAAGTAATATATTGTAAAATTTAGAAGTATTTGTTAATACATTTATTTTTGTATTTATGATAAAGCATATAAAATATTTACTTGAGAATTTATTTATGTAAGTAAATTCATGTTATCTAATCATTCAAAATTTGTCCTTGGCATAGATCATGTGGTGCTTTTCTTAATTTGGTATCTTGGTTTCATAAAGGTAGATATTTCATGTCTTTATAACATGAAATGACTTTAAAAAATTAATGTTAATATAAGAGCATCATTCTAAATATGATACTCGTAGTTAATTTGTAAAGTAAATTTCTAATCAACGTGTAAATTAAAGAGTCTTTAATGATGATGATGATGATGATGATGATGGTTAACGTTCGCTGAGACCAAATAATGGCATGAATTAAATGTTTACATAGTAAAATAATTTATTTATAATGTTGATTAATTTAATATCTTTATTATATTTTTTTAATTTAAAATAATAAAATAAAGTAAATAAACTATTAAGTGTATTATATTTTTCAATCCACATTATTTTATTTTGATTTTTTAAAGTGAGAATAATATAATTATTAAAGAGCCCACAAAAGTTATTTATTTTTTTTAATTTCCATCTATCAATTATTTTTTTAAGCTTTATCCACAATATTAATTTTTTTATCATTATATTTTTTTTAAACAATTTTATAACAAAATTATTAATATCTTAATTATATTTATTCTTATTTATTTAGAGAATCCAAGCTTGCTATCGACTCACTTAATGGCATGACTTAATGACATCATTTCATGTAGGTATATTTTTCTTATGCCTATAATTGAGGAGATTTCTAGATTTGTACAATCTTTTATATCTTTCACATGTTTGCACATTTACAAGGATAGGAATCACAAGGTTGATACTTTATCAAAATTAGATGAATTACTTCTGGTGAAAGATCATTGGATTATTGTAGAACAAATCAATTACCAATTTCATGAGTCTCATAATCATTGAACAAGGCCCACTTCTAGATGCTCCTGGTTATCAGTTTGAGTTCTTGGCACATATTTTGTTGGATTGTTCATGGTTTGTCTGCTACAATTGGTTTTCTTGTTGTCTACTAATCAGAACAAGAATCCTTTAAGTAGCTGATTTTTTTGTCTTTCAATGTTGAAGAGTTTGCTCCTTTATTCCATGGTTGCTACAATGGAATTTTTTTTGGGCTATTTTAGTTTTTTTTGCTTCTTTGTGATATCAATCTTCACAAGACGAGTGAAATGTTGTACCTTATTAGCTCTTAGTTTGGAGATTCCTTCATGTCATTTTTGTTTCTTGATAGTTCACTGGACATATACAGAATACACTTTGTACATACAAAATGCGTTTTCTTCATATTTTCAATGAATGGAAGTATGCCTTTTTCTTTAGAAAAATAAAAATAAAAATCATATTATATGTTTGGAATATTTATATATATATATATATATAGATTGAAATATATTTTAAAATAAAAATAAAAAATTTCAATTTTACTAAAAAAACTGTATTTATTAATTTTCAAACAAATACAAAACTTTAAAATAACCATTATATTTTTTTAATTAGATATTCATTAATTTGTTTTTTTTTTGTTCTTCTGGTGAATTTAAAAGCTTTGTGTTAATCAAGAGAACTGGATTATATAGATAAAATTATGTGAACATAGGAGCACTGAGACTCGGTCCTCAACACCTGTGGCCTATACGTGTCACTAGGCATTACATAGATAAAAAAACTATTACATTTAGGCCTTGTGAGGCTTGTACCCCTTCCAAACAAAAAGAATTACAGCCCAAGCAAAAGCCACGCCAGAGTAGCTGAGACAAACCACACGATACTAGGTCATTGGTCAGCGACGAGAGCCAACCCAGGAGCCATTGAAGAAGGCCCTTGAGGTCATCACTGAAAGTGTCATCCCACTGTGAAGGAAACACCACCACCATCTCACGAATAAGCAGATTGCCACCACAAAACACCTTTTCCATATAAATATTAGCATTATGAGCCCCAAACAAGCCATAGTACACGAGAAACCGAAGAAAGCTACACACCCAACAAGAGAACACGTGGTCGAGACTCTGATATGTCGTCGTAATCCAAATATTGGAAGGCCATCCACAAACATACCCTAGATAAAATCCAAGAGCATCAGGAGAGAACCATAGGATGTCACCACCACCTTAGATCATTGTTCATTATCTGAATATGACACGGTTGCCAGAAGTCTTGCACTTGAGCTAGGGGGATCCCTGATGTCCTAACCATCCGATTCATAAGGAACATGGCTCTCCACATGCATGAGATGTGCCTTAATTTTATCCATGCAAAAATGTAGATTTCTCAACATTCTTTTTACATCCTCCAGAGAGGCAAAAATGTTGTACTTCTCTACCTATTTATCCCTTAGAACCAAGCCCAACAATGTCTTCATTTTCCAATGAAGCACAACTAAGTTTAGGTATTATTTCTTTCTACCCTTGGTGTGCACAAGGTCTGGCACCTAACCTACCAAGTCCTCAAGCGGTTCAGAGTCAGACATAGACTACCTCTCCTACCGAACTTTAATCTCAATATTCCCTATCCCTTGGCACTTTTTCGGCATAATTGCATTGAAGTATGTGGCCACAGAGTCATGGGAAAAAATCATTTCCACTCTCTGTCCAGGATGGTCTCTACACCCGTGCCCCCCCCCCCCCCCCCCCCCCCCCCCCCCCCCCCCCCCCCCCCCCCCCCCCCCCCCCCCCCCCCCCCCCCCAACTCCTCCGTCTCTGCCTTGGCAACATTATCCATTCGAGAGAAGACCACTTTTTTTTCCTTGTGGGGATTTCCCCTACCTGCAAAAGGGCACTAAGACTGACCCAAACCCCCCTCAACAAAGCCAGAATGCCAATAAACAATCTCATCACAATAAAACCAAATGTAGGACTAAAGCTTTAAAGACAATCCACCAGAGAAGGTAGAGAGAAACCCCACTTCATCCACAACCCTAACTCCCTCAACTATTGGACAAAGAAAACATCCCCCAAGATTGCAAAACAATAACGACCAAGTGAATAGCGACCAAATTCCAAATCCCACCCACCACACCAGCCTTGATACATAAATAAACCTACCTAGACCAATCCTTACCACATTAACCAACTAAAAACACTACCAGCAGAGGCAAATTGACATATACCTCCACCCCAAACAGCCCTAGGAGACTCACTAAATTTACCAAATTACAAGGGGAAAATGGCACACAACAACTGAGACAAACAACCCTTCAAACCCAATTTACTAGAAAAACAATGCAAGACACCCACAAAGACCATAAATGGGATCAAACCGAATGAAATTAACTTAAAGGCTAAGTGCTCCAACCATAGTTGAAAATATTTGACCTCCACCACGTAGCACGACCAAGCTACGATGCCCCCCGCCACCTCTGCAGACAAGAGGGCAAGAGCTCTTGAAATTTCTCCACACTTTGTGCAATACACTGAAACCTTCTACACTCGAGCTACTACCCACATCACCCTTGCATACAAGAAACTTCGGGAGCCGAGGTCTCCCCCTCGATACTTACTCTCTCCTCACAAACAAACTTACTTGCCTTCCATGCCATAAAAAACAACTCCCGCCAAAATATTTGCATACTCATGGATGTGAAGCACCAACCATGTACCATCATCATCGTTATTTAATGATGGATTAGGAACTCGTTGGTGGTGGGCATGAAGCCCTAGACCATGTACCATCCATCTTAACACTCCATTGGGGCATTAATTTTGATTATAGTTAAATTAATTTTAATTATATATAAATTCAAAAAATAAAATAATGCAATTATTTTATTTATCATAGATTATAAAATAATATTATAGTAATAAATATAAACACTCTATAAAAATATTTCAATTTATTTTATAAATAATAAATATATTATTAAATACACACACACACATATATATAATTGATTATGTAGTATATACGTAATGCTTGCTCCCTATAATGTCAAGTTAGAGGTACTATCATAAACAACAATTTGAAGTGGAAATCATAACATATGTATGTGTCGGAAAACTAGAGTGTAGTAAATGATTTGTAATACCTTTTTAATAGATAGGTGTCAAGGTTTGTTAGTTTTGTTTTATTCTTAAACAGTGGGAAGACCTATCATAACCCAGTTGTCAAACTAGCAGTGAATAAAACCATCATTGACTATTATCTGCGAATGCACATTGACTCATTATTGTTATTCGAGGAAATTTACCACGCCACCTAGAATTACCTGTTGGTGGTCCATAAGGGTGTAGGCTTTCACTCTTGCCAGATGCCTCTAGGTATTGGGCTGTTAACCTGTTTCCTTATGTACAATGAAGATAAACTCTTAGCCAAACATAATTAGTTTTACAACACACTCCATGCCCATAGTTTTTGTTTTATTCAGTTACTCATAACAAGTAAATTGATTGATTTATTATAAAATAAATTGATTTATTTATTTAATATATTATTGAAATAAGTAAAGGATAATGTTGAAAGGAATCTAAGAATAGGTATGAAGGGTAAGATAAGGTGAAGTTTGTGTTATTTTTGGTATTATAGGAGGTAAGATTATAAAGTTATGATTAAAATATGAGTTCATTATGAAACTATTATATTTTCCTTGACTTTATGTGGTTATGTCAGACTCAAATTGTGTAGAGGTTTAAGCTTTACAATGGTTCTCATGCTTATTAGATAGCTCCATATCTATGTGATGTTGATAAAAATTATAACATGTGTATCCCATGTGTTTATGATGAGTTTTCTAAATGTAGATGTTATGTATCAATATATCATTAAAACATGTTTTCAAAGTTCTAATAATGAAGATGGGACTAGATGTCTTGATAGGTTTCTTGTTCAACAATTAAATTAAAATTATTCAACTTCCATCAGCTATTGTTTAAAATATAAGAAGTAACCTACCCTCAATATACAAACTAAGCTCCTTCAATGTCTTTGGAAATAAAGATAAATAGGTTGTCAAGTCTCAAAACTAGGAAGTGGAAGAGAAAATGGTAATAGTGTAGTAGTAGAATAATAGAAAGAAAGGATGAAAATGGTGGAAGAAAGGGAAATAAAGGTGCAAACATATGGTTTTTCTTTAATTAAATGAACTTATTAAAAGAAAATAAGTAAGGAGTTGGAGTAAATTAAATCAAACACAATGCCTGTAACAAATCTCCATCGTGCTCCTCTCTCCTACAAATACAAATATGGAAGTTTAAAGTCATTATTCAACAAATTGGAGAATTGGGGCCTTATGATAATGAAAGTTATTCTAAAAATTCTATCATAATCAAATGAAAGAGAAAAGGAATCACAAGGTATATTTAAAAAATAAAAATCACAAGGAATATTCATATTAATCAATAACTAACTAGAATGTTAATTCAATTCAATTGCTCAGTTAACTAGAATGTCAATTAAGTTGCTTGACTTAGAAGATATAGAAAACGTGTCTTGCAACCACACTTCCATCCTCTTATGATTAAATTTTATTCGATATGCATACATGTATGAATGTGATGAACTTTTATAAAAATACAATCACATTAAACATTTCATATACTTTAAATACAAGTATGGCTATAATGAACTTTTGTCCTACCCCTTAACAAAAGAAAAAACAATATATGAACTTCTGACCTACCCCTCAACAAAAGAAAAACAATAAGTTGTGCGTGTATGTTGACAATACTTTATTATTTTTATTATTTGTGTGTATGTAAAATATTTTTGTTAAGCAAATGAATGTGATGAATTTTTTATAAAGATACAATCACATTAAGCATTTCATATATTTTAAATACAATTATGGTTATAATGAACTTTTGTCCTACCCCTCAACAAAAGAAAAAACAATAAATTGTGCGTGTATATTGACAATACTTTATTATTTTTATTATTTGTGTGTATGTAAAAAAAAATTGTTAAGCAAATGAATGTGATAAACTTTTATAAAAATAGAATCACATTAAACATTTCATATACTTTAAATACAAGTATGCTATAATGAACTTTTGTCCTGCCCCTCAACAAAAGCAAAAACAATAAATTTGTCATGTCCAAGTTCTATCACCAATAAAAAAAAAACTATGTATGTAGACAATACTTTATTATTTGTGTGTATGTAGAATATTTTTGTTAATTGTGTGTATGTAGAATATTTTTGTTAAGCATAAATTATTGTTTTGTTGCAAAGAACAATAACTAATAAGGATAAAGATAAAATTATTCAATTGAGTTGCCTTGTACCGGAAATATGTCTTTGTTGGTTGAGGTTGCATTCCCAATTAATGGTGTTTATGACATTGGCTTAATAATTCAAAGAGTAATATATCTATGGGCTCTAACTTTTGTAGAGAAAATTAAAAAGATTTATATAGCGTTTGAAGAGACTTAATTTCAGTGAAAAACAAAAAATTTTAAATTTATATTTTTATAAAAAAAAATGTATTTAGATTTATTAATAAATAAAGTAAATGGTTAAAAAATATTAAAGATTTTAAAATTTTATTAGAAAATTAGTTGTTTTTTGTGTGTTGCTCTTTAATAATTTAATGTTTAGCATTTTTTTGCGTATTAAAAAATTGGATGTTATATTTAGAAAATGCCACATCCCATAACTTAATAACTTATGATGGCCTCATTATTTCATAGGTTACACTAAACAAGGCATAGCTGGCGACCCCTACTACTTAGTTTAAATATAGTTAAATTAAAGCAAAAAGCAATAAAAATATAATGGGACAAAGCCTTCAACTATTGCGTGCAAAATTGGCACATTTTACCCAGAGAATTTGTCATGTAATTGATTGTACAATTTATTGAGTATGAGTGGACGGGGTAGATTGACTATTGTGGTATGAAATTGGCACATCTGTCATGCAGTGAACTATACCATAGATGTATTCAGATGTGGCCAAGTGATTAATTCTGGCTTGAAGTTATTCAATGTGTTTTGCATTATTTTATTTTATTATATAATATTGTATATTATATTATATGAAATGAATTTTTAAAATAAAATAATTATATATGAATTTTATTATAATTTTAAAATTGAGATATTATTATTAGGAGTAATTTTTAAGTACAATATTTTTAAAGTTTTTTTGTTTTGTTTATTTTCCAATCTAATTTGTCTAGAATCCTATAAAGGTTCATTGAAATAAAAAGTTTGACAAGTAAATTATTCATAGTGGAAGTGCCTTAAGGGTTTTTGAGGGTGATGAATATATATCGTGAAAAACCTAGTTTAAACAATAAAAGTCAAGATTTGACGACAATTGTTTTTGCCGAATTCCAATAAAAAATCTACCAAAAACTCCAAAAAAGCATGCTTTAAACTGTTCTTTATTATCATTATAATTATGTTTTAAAATATTAAATTTAAATATTTTAAAATTCAAAATAAAGTTTATTTAATAATTTAAAATTCTGCATTTAATGATAATCTTTAAAAATAATTTAAAATTTAATTATGGAACATTACATATGACAATTATCGATTAATATTCTTTTCTAAAAAATATATGATGGTGTATGGATAGAAACGACCCATGACATGACACAACACTACACATCACCTCACTTGTGTAACAATGGAGCTTGGTTTTCAAAGTTTGAACAACACTTATCATTAATGGGATTTTGATTGAACTAACAAACCAAAAACAAATAAAATAGAGTGGCAATGTTGAGTTGTATCCCATCATTATTCACAAATCATGATGAGTCCTCTGACTTGAAATGCGATACTATCTCCATTGAATTTGTTGACACTGACTTGGATACTGCAAAGTACAATAATTACACAATAAGTCCTTATTACTCTTGAGTTGTATCCCATCATTATTCACAAATCATGATGAGTCCTCTGACTCGAAATGCGATACTATCTCCATTGAATTTGGTGACACTGACTTGGATAGTGCAAAGTACAATAATTACACAAAAAGACCTTATTACTCTTGAGTTGTATTGATGCGGGAGCAACCAGCAACAAAGCAAGTAAACGTGGACCAGAGGATCAGCACAAAGGAAAGCCTGTTTTAAAGTAGAAACGTAGACTTACAGTGGATTTAAAGCGGATAAGTTAAAGCAGATTTAAAGCGGATAAGATGGATACAGCCATGCATAAGATGGATACAACCATGCACGCTTTTTGGAGAGCTTTCATTGTGGAGAAAAATCAGGAGAGGATCTGATCATCCTTCTTAATGCATCTTATATAAATGTAATGTGATAGGGTGTGAGAAATATATCTTATTTGTGAGTAAAATTGTGAGTGAGCCTGATGTAGTCGATTGTGAGCTAGGGTTTAAGGCTGAAATGCCTTAGCCTGGAATGTAATTTGTTCTGTCTATATATATGAAATGTGTTCTAGTATTGTATACGCTTGTGTGAGTTTATAATTGAGCAAATTATGTGTGGTTGTGTGCGTTCAACTCTTATATGGTGTACTGTTATAATGTTATAATGTGTGTACGTCCAAAAGCTCTGTGCGCACAATGCCTTATACTCTGTCTTTCATTCTTGAGAACGGTGGATATTCAATTACAGCGCGGCGGAAGAGTTATGAATTAGCAATTACAAGGTTTCAAATTCCAATTTGTTTAACAACGATAACCATATAATCTCTTAAGGAAAGAAGCTCTGGAATCAATATATTCCTGCTGCTAATTGGGTCCTTGATATTGTCGAGGTAGTGCTAGGGTTTATTTCATGTTGTTGTGCGGTTCCTTGATCTCTTTAATGTCGATGGAGATGCCGAAGATGCAATACGAGGGCTTGATAATTCAACATTTGACAGGCAACGGCGTCGACTAAGCGTGGAGTGGAAGAAGTCTGTTGAGAGAATTCCGTCGATCTGACATTGGAAGAAGGTCTGTTACAGGTCGAATGTTTTAAGTAAAAGAAAATACAGATCGGAGTTGGGATTAGCGGTGCCGTATTAAGTTAAAATCCATATATTGTTATTACTATTTTAGAATTACATTGCATGTTTTCGATGATGATTAAAGTGATGCTAGATTCAAATGAAGATCCACGTTAATAATATTAAAAGTTTAAAACGCTTCCCACGGGGCTTAGTGGGCCAGGATCAAGATTTTAAAGAATTTGGGATTTTGGGCTCATACCCAGGTCTCATTTTTATCAGGTGGTATCAGAGCAGTAAAAGATTCTGCAGAACGAGGTACAGTGTGTTAAAGATGGAGAGTTTATGGTCTTGCTATTGTGCAGATGGCGGCAGCGGAAGATGAGAAGATTGCAATAGCCTAGAGCAGTTACCAAAAGACCAAGTCGAGAGGAGAGCTTGGTGAGATAAGAGGCAGTAAGGAGGACTTGTTGTTGCAGAGGTTGATTGCAGCTCACAAGTTCAAGATATTACGAAGATGAGAAGCATATGACCAGGAGGTCATAAATTTTTGTGCCTCGGGAGTCTGATGCGGGAGCAACTAGCAACAAAGCAAGTAAACGTGGACCAGAGGATCAGCACAAAGGAAAGCCTGTTTTAAAGCAGAAACGCAGACTTAAAGTGGATTTAAAGCGGATAAGTTAAAGAAGATTTAAAGTGGATAAGATGGATATAGCCATGCACAAGATGGATACAGTCATGCACACTTTTTGGAGAGCTTTCATTGTGGAGAAAAATCAGGAGAGGATCTGATCATCCTTCTTAATGCATCTTATATAAATGTAATGTGATAGGGTATGAGAAATATATCTTATTTGTGAGTAAAATTGTGAGTGAGCCTGATGTAGTCGATTGTGAGCTGGGGTTTAAGGCTGAAATGCCTTAGCCTGGAATGTAATTTGTTCTGTATATATATATGAAATGTGTTCTAGTATTGTATACGTTTGTGTGAGTTTATAATTGAGCAAATTATGTGTGGTTGTGTGCGTTCAACTCTTATATGGTGTACTGTTATAATGTTATAATGTGTGTACGTCCAAAATCTCTGTGCGCACAATGCCTTATACTCTGTCTTTCATTCTTGAGAACGGTGGATATTCAATTACAGCGTGGAGGAAGAGTTATGAATTAGCAATTACAAGGTTTCAAATTCCAATTTGTTTAACAACGATATCCATATAATCCCTTAAGGCAAGAAGCTCTGGAATCAATATATTCCTGCTGCTAATTGGTTCCTTGGTATTGTCGAGGTAGTGCTAGGGTTTATTTCATGTTTTTCTGTGGTTCCTTGATCTCTTTAATGTCGACGGAGACGTCGAAGATGCAATACGAGGGCTTGATAATTCAACATTTGACAGGCAACGGCGTCGACTAAGCATGGAGTGGAAGAAGCTTGTTGAGAGAATTTCGTCGATCTGACATTGGAAGAAGGTCTGTTACAGGTCGAATGTTTTAAGTAAAAGAAAATACAGGTCGGAGTTGGGATTAGCGGTGCCGTATTAAGTTAAAATCCATATATTGTTATTATTGTTTTAGAATTACATTGCATGTTTTCGATGATGATTAAAGTGATGCTAGATTCAAATGAAGATCCACGTTAATAATATTAAAAGTTTAAAACGCTTCCCACGGGGCTTAGTGGGCCAGGATCAAGATTTTAAAGAATTTGGGATTTTGGGCTCATACCCAGGTCTCATTTTTATCATGTATCCCATCATTATTCACAAATCACGATGAGTCCTCTGACTCAAAATGTGATACTATCTCCATTGAATTTTCTGACACTGACTTGGATAGTGAAAAGTACAATAATTACACAATAATACTTTATTACTCTTGACCAACATAAATGTAAATTAATTAATTAAATTAATAATAAACAAGAATCAAATCAAATACACCAATGTTAACTTTGTAAAATCTGATTTAATTTTTGGTCAACCACAAAACTAATTAAAAATCAATTGCGATACTACTGTGTGCGGCAGAATAACAACACTACACTCTTTGAAGAAAATGAAACTCATGAGAAAATATTACTGATATAGTTGAAACATAATTTATTTAATATTTCAATTTTTTGGGTTGTGTTATATTCTTTCCACGTAGTTAACAGGGGGTTTGAAGGGCACCTGTAACCCCACTTTATGGTTTTTGACCCTATGTTAGGTTGGGCAAACCCACCTATGGTTTTGTGTATGATTTTTGCACATGTTTTTTGGACGCGATAGTTTTCGGTCCATGGTATTGGATGCTTCGACATTTATAAATATGTATTGTAACATTGAGAGGAATATAATGAAAAATCAAGCTGGTATTCCCGATTTTGGGATCCAGGGGAAAATCTCTGTGTATATGTGTTTTATGTGTTATGATCTCGCATTGTTTATTTTCTGTGTTTTAGAATTCGTATGCAAGTAATTTATGTACGGGGTTTAAACGTACATTTGGTATCGGAGCTATATTGGCTTCAAGGGGACACCTTTGTTGTTGACGGGTTTCGCCCGGGCCTGTGGTAAACCATGTTCAGTGGGAGATCTACGAGATTGATTCTGGTGGTGAAAGAAGATGGCGAGTAGTAGAAAGATAGAGATCAAGAAATTTAATGGTCAGAGTTTTGAGTTGTGGAAACTCAAGATGGAGGATCTGTTAGTGGATAAAGACCAGTGGATCGCGGTAGATCCAGGTATTAAACCAACGGGAG
>APFE030363959.1:106690-118221 GCA_000404065.3 Pinus taeda | reverse complement strand
TTTGTGCATGATTTTCGCACATGTTTTTTGGACGTGATGGTTTTCGGTCCATGGTATTGGATGCTTCGACATGTATAAATATGTATTGTAACATTGAAATGAATATAATGAAAAATCAAGCTAGTAGTCCCGATTTTGGGATCTAGGGGAAAATCTCTATGGATATGTGTTTTATGTGTTATGATCTCGCATTGTTTATTTTCTATGTTTTAGAATTCATATGCAGGTAATTTTTGTACCAGGTTAAATCCTACACAATTGTCATCTTATACACTATATATATAACTATTGAGATGTTAAAAACATAACAAAATCATAATTAAGAATTTTATATAATATCATTAATTTTGAAGTAAAATGGGAGCCCAAATTGAGGATTCATAATTCATGGGTAAAATGTCTACATGTCCTTTATTCCAAAGTGATATGGACCCAACCCAACACGCAAAGAAACAAAATGTTTAAGAAAGCATGTGATCTTAGTTGCCCCAACCATGAAAGGAGCATGTGGAAAAAGGTGCTTGCTTTAAGATTATTAAAAGGAGTTTTGATATGACAAGTATAAGAAACAAATTGCTTTAATGTCTACATGGATATGGACACAAAAGGGGTTTACAAAGCATGCGAATTCAGGTCCAATTTGAATTTATATGGACATAGGCCAACATAAAGGGTGTTTTATTGCCCCCCTATTATGAAAAGAGGATGTGTTCAATTTAATTTCAAAGGCATGTGAAGCCAAGCCAACCCAAAAAGGTGTTTACAAAGCATGTGAGCTAAATACCCCTTTATTATGAGCTAAATTTTGTTCCCTTAACAAAATTGTTAAGGGAACACAAAGGCTCTTTACCAAGCATGTGAGCTAAATTGCCTCCTTATCATGGAAAGAGCATGGCAACAAATTGCTTTATGATTACAGAAAGGGAGCTCTAATATGATATGAATAATAATAAATGTTTTCAAATAAATAAATGAAGTAAATTGTAAAATTTTCGATTTATAAAGTTAAGTTTATAATATATTTATTATAAGTTTAATATGTTTTTTAATAGAAATAAAATTTAAAGGAATAAGATAATATTTTTTCCGAACAAATATTTTTATTATAATTATTTTTAGTATGGTTTATTTTATTATAGTTTAATTTGATAAAGTATGTAATAGGTTAGGTAAATTATTATAATTTTTTATTTCGTTTTTTATTTACTTGTGTTTATGATTTTTATTATAATTATTTTAGTATAGTTATTATATTAATTTTAGTATAGTTTATTTGATAAAGTATGTAAATATGTTTTGTAAAATATTATAATTTTTTTGATTTAGTTTTTTATGTATTTGTGTTTATGATAAGGGTAGGTATGGCGCACCTTGTGGTTATAGCGGTAGTAGATGGAATCTACTCTATGTCATGCAAATATGGGACTAGCTTAATTCTGGTTTTACTAGTTAAAAAAACAAACAAACAAACAAATAACATTATGTTCCACAACCACTTGAGTTAAATCCAATTAACAAATAGAAAAGAAATTATACCAAAATGAAAATAGAAAAACCATGATAAAATTATGTATTTGAAGGAGGAAAGAGTTGTTAAAAAAAGGACTATCTCATTAAATTTTATTGATAAAGATCATTGTAGTTAGCAAATTTTGCGTTGTCTTTAATGAAGAGGAAGTGAAAATATTCTTTCCATCAAAATTTAATTATTTCTTAAAAATGTGGCATGCTTCATCTTTGTGAAATAATAGAGTTATTCATAACCATTAAGTTAATTTGAGCATAGTGTCAAAGAATAATTGGTGTAATTTAGACATGACCCATTTTATTGGTCACTTATGTATTTTAAGGAAGAAGAATCAAAAGAGAGATAAATATGTTCATTGTAAAACAATATACTTTTTGTTAAAAATTTCACCCAAAATTGTTACAAATTTTATGTAATGATGTTTGTGGCCCTTTTCTTATTGTTGTAAAAGTTCCCAAAAGCGACCATGCCTATTATCTCTGGGTCATTTTTCATGAAGAAGAAAGCTATGTTCATCGTTTGTTGTCATTAACAAAGTAATGATGTTTGTGGCCCTCTTCTTATTATACCTGCCGCATGCAGTGTATAATGCATTAGGTATTGCATTGACTGGATATTAATTTTTCTTTGGCCAATTTTTTTTTAATTGATGCTATAGTTTAACTTTATAAATTAACTTTTATTATTATTTAGTAATATTTAATTTTTTTTTTCTCATCTGATTGGTTACCTTCATTCACCTCTTATTTTGTCATGATGTGTTAGGTCCCTATAATACTAGTGATTCCCCCATTACTATTGTCATTGTATCCCTTATTGTTATTATTGTGCCCCTATTGTCCCCATATTATTATTATTGTGCCCCATAGAAGCTCACTATTGTTATTGTTGTGCCCTTATATTATTATTGTTATGTCGGCTTTGATTATATTGTGACCCCTTAGACTCCTATATATAGAAAGGAGGTTTTGTCATTTGAATCAACCAAGAATTGTTGATTTGTGTAATGTAAAGGAGGTTTCCCCCTCAAAGAGGTTGATTTTGAAGTTGTTGATCTATCTTTTCTATCTTTTTGTGAGTTGGTTTCATAACATTTGGTATCAGAGTTTGGATTTTAGGGTGTCGCTGCTCCAAAATAGGTCATCGTGGAATTTTCACTATAACTTTTTTTTCATGACGTTTCAGAAGCTTAAAAAAACCCATGTGAGCCGAAATCTCTATGATCCTCAGGTCTGAATTTTAGATCTTGTCTCGCTATATGTTCAGAGATATGATCCAAGGAAGTTAGGGTTTTCGCAAGCTCCTGAATTACATCCCAAACATGTGACCTCGGGAACATTGTCATAACTTTCTCTCTGAGTATCAGATTGACATTTCGTAAGAATTTATAGAAAGATGATGGGCTGTAGTTTTGTGTGCATCGTTTTTAGGTCTGTAGGTTGAAACAGTGACATGTGGCACCTCGTACAAGTTCGCTCTACTGAAAAAGTGTATAATTAGGTCATCTTGGGAGATTGGGCATAACACTTTCTTGGAGAATCCAATTTCAATCATACTGGTGGTGTTAGAAAGAGGACTCTAAGGGATACCACATTTTTCAATTTCAGACCTTGGAGATCCTAAATTTCAGAGATACATCAGATTCAATATCGAGCTCCTACAAAGTGAAAAAAGTGTGTAGGTTTTTCTTTTTAATTTTGCATAAGTTTGGTTTGAAAATTTAGTTTGAAGGAATTAAAAGGGAATAGTGAATAATAATTATCATTAATTGATGCCCCAAAGAAAGAAAATGCAAACACCTAGTAAGCAACCTGAAATATCTAACATGACTCATGAAGAAGAGGAAGGAATGCAACATGATATATCAAAATTACGAGACCAAGTGCAACAAATTTCACTCTCACAAAAAGTAACAGAAGATAAGATGGACAATTTAAAGAAAGGTATGGAAGATAAGATAGATGGTTTAAAGAAAGGTAGGGAAGCTAAGATGGATATATGAAATACAACATTAAATATTGGAAGAAGGACATGGAAGGTTGGAAGGAAGGTTTGACAAAGTTGCGACAAGAAATATTTCCTAATAGTGAAAAGCTAGTAGAGAAAACTTAGAATGACAACAAAATAAATGTTAATCATGATTCAAAGAATGACAACGTTGAAGATTTGAAGAAATATGTGGAAGGTTTGATAAAATTGCTACAAGAAAGACTTCCTATTGGAAAAGGTAATAGAGAAAACTCATGATGAGAACAAAATAAATGTTAATCGTGATTTCATAGACTCTAACGATGGATTGAAGACCCACCATGTTCCAAAGATCGATATGAGGAAGTTTGATGGCAAGGATCCCATAAGACGAATACTACAAATGTAGCAATATTTCGATATCCATAATGTGCAAAGCACACAAAAGGTATGTATTGAAACTTTATATTTGGAACCAAATCAGGTTGTATGATATTTATGGCTTTTCTCTCGTAAACAAATTGTCACTTGAGGCAATTTTTACGGAAGAAATGATAGCACATTATGAGGATACAAAAAGAAACACTTTTTTTAGCTAATTGATAAATCTCAAACAAAAGGGGTCAATGATGGAGCACATTGAGGACTTCCTAAAATTGAATATAAGGGTAAAATATATTCCAGAGGAGCATAGGATTGATGTATTCATAGGGACTTTAAAGGATAACATCCAACATGAGGTTTGCCTTTGGGAACCTGATTCGTTGGAGAAGGTATTTAAGTTGGCAAAAAAAATGGAAAGAAAAAGTATGGCAATAAGGAAGCCTACCACTCACAACTATAGAGATGGAAGTGTTGTTGCCTCTAGCCTTCCACAACCTACAAGGTTGACACCAGAAAAATTGGAAGAAAAAAGAGCAAAAGGGCTTTGTTACAGTTGTGATAGAAAATACACTAAAGGTCATAAATGTGTTGAGAAGAAATTATTTTACATAGATTGTGAAGAGGAGGAAGAAAATGAACAAGAGATGTCAAAAGAAGAGGATATACACTAGGAACAAACCCTAGAGAAAGAAGAAATGAATCTAACCATATCTTGTGATGCATTGGCTGGAATTACCACTCCTTAAACTATCAAGATAGAAGGACATATCAAGAATAAAAAGGTAATAGTGTTGATTGATTCAAGAAGTATCCATAATTTTATTCATTGTAAGATAGCTATTGAATTGAATTTCTTCCTATATCCAGCACCAGAGTGTGAAGTGATGGTCGCAAGTGGACGAACCATAAATTGCTCTAGAAAGTGCCATAATATCAAGCTATCCATGGGAGAATATGTATTAAATAACCCAGTGATTTCCATTCCAATGGGTGGTGCTGATGTTGTACTAGGAGTCCAATTGCTACAATTCTCAGGTACAATAGCTCTTAATTTTCAAGAAATTATCATGAAATTTTCTTTGGAAGGAAAGGAAGTTGAACTAAGCGGTATAACAAGGAAACCAGGAAAGATAATCAACTCTAACGGAATGGAAAAGCTTTTGAAGAAAGAACAACGAGACGTAATTTCACAATTATTGATATGAAATGATCATATGTTAAAACTGAAGTAGAATTGATTATGCCAACAGTGAAATGAATGATAACTTAAAGTGTTGAAACCGTGAGAACTACTTGAGAAGAAGACTTTACGACACATGAGAAAACATAAATAAGATGCAAAACAATAGTGAATACAACAAATACACAACAATACTAGACAACAAAATTGATTACAGAGTTCATCCCTGATGGACTACGTCTACGGGTCCGATTTCAAGATGGGCGACCACTTATTAGGATTGATATCGAAGAGGTCGATTACACAGAAATTTGACCAAACTGAATGTGCACGCAGGCACTTCTGGTCACTGTCTTAGGATATCACTCTGAACCAGCTTTCCAATGCTTATCATGGTTCCTAATTCCGACTCCTGATGCCCCTGTCACACTGAAAACAAAAACAACCTATATCCCTCCATCACCTACACATGAAACTCAAAACCACTCTCCCCCTCTTCAATGAGCAAAAACTGCCTCTTATAACCCTGCAAGTACATTCAAACTTCTTTGGACTAAACTTGGCATGAATTGACTGAAATTAGGGTTTTTGGGTTTCGTTCTAACCATGTTTTTCCACCTTAGGAGTATCATACATGGTCTTTTCAATTAATATTGGAACAAATTGTAACAAAACCCAAATATAAACTTTATATTAATGCGAAGATAGTTAGTTGTTCGCTAACCGCATGGAGGAGGAGACAGCACATGTGACAGCTACTTTCTGGTGGTCTCGGCAGACAATGCTTCAGTGGTTAACACATTACGGTTTCCTGCTCACCTATATCATAACTCTGACGATTATCAATCTTCGTTCACATGTCAACCACAGTCAGAACCCGATGCGGTTAACCCCAAGCCTTGCAGTTTACTCTGATTTTTCACATGATAACTGTCACAGTTATCTCCCTGCGTGGTCAGCCTTCGATGCTAACCCCGACTGCGAGTTTAACTATCTGACTGTTCACATAGCTGCGGTCCCGCTGCAGTCTTCAAGCCCAGTGATTTAACCACGACGTTACCTCCACCTGCTCACATGATAACAGTTCCGACGTGGCTAGAAGATGGCAGTTAGGATTGTTATTTGTTTTGTAATGTTTATTAATGTTTATAAAGGTCGGGGATTATTAAACTTTGGTTTATGTATTGTTTTAATACATTGGCTTTGGAATAAGTCTAGGGTTTAGGTCTTAGCATAGGTTTTAGGTATTTTAATGCATGGTTTGAGGTTTTAGATGTAGTTTTATGGTTTTAGGTCTTAGTTAGGGTTTTGATACATGGTCTTTCACCATAGCTTTTTAGGGCTAGGTTTAGTCCTTACATAATATAAAAAAAACCCATTTACAACCAATTGTCACAAAGTGACATTCAAACCCACACGACGACAAACCTTTATCAGCACCCAAATCCTGCGAAGGTGGACGACAACCACATGTCGACAACCAGATCCTTGCAAAATTGACAACAACCTCATGTCGACAACCAGGTACAAAACCATATTCTTCGAACTCCATGAAAACCATTGGCATCACCTGAACAACCTGAACCATAAAAAACACTGTCAAAACTGACGACACCAGACACTGAATGCTGACGACGAAAATGAAACTGCGTAACTAATCTGATGAGATCCTCCTGTATCAATTATGTTCGCTAGAGGTTCCCACATCGAAATCATATATTTATCCGGATCTCCAAAAATACTTGGACAATCATTCCAAGGTATTTGAGACTCCCAAAGGCCTCCCACCTATTCGTGATCACGATCATGCTATTCATTTGATTCCAGGAAGTGTTCCTCCAAATATCAGGCCTTATATATATCCCTATGCCCAAAAGAGTGAAACTAAACGTATGGTTGCAGAAATGCTAGAGGCTGGGATAATTCAACCTAGTCAAAGTTCTTTCTCTGCTCTAGTAGTATTGGTGCACAAGAAGAATGGGTCATGGCACATGTGTCTAGATTATAAGGAGCTCAACAGGATCACTATTAAAGATAAATTTCCCATTCCTATCATTGATGAATTATTGGATGAATTGCATAGATCAATTTACTTCACCAAGTTGGATTTTCATTCAGGATATCAACAAATCAGAATGAAGAATGAAGACATTCCAAAAATGACATTTAGAACTTAATTTCACGATTTTTGGAGTGAAATTGTAGGTTCATGCTAGGAATGGAGCAATTTGTGGAGCGAATAATGGGAAAACTAGGAGAGGTCATAACATCTTCAATTTTCCATCAAATTAGATGCAAAAACAGGGTAGATAGCCAATTTTGGATATTCTTGACTCATTGGAGCAGGTTTCAGAGGCATTTGGGCATTGTAAACACATTTTTTTACACTTTTTGATCATAATAGAGAGGCTAAAGCCATTGGAAGCTAGAGCAAGGAGACGTAGTGCAGGAGGGGTGAACTCCTTTATCATCTTCCAGTTGTAATGTGTTTTTGATGATGTTTTGTACATGTTTATGTTGCTATTCAGTCTCTTATTTATGTTAAATTTCTCATAGAATTAACTTAAAAAATCATCGTTTTTACTTGCAAAAAAAATCATGAATCCTTAAGCACAATGAAGGTATTTTGTTTCTAATCTGAGGAGGATCTTAGCACAACAATCTAATATTCTAAATTAGTTTACCAATTGAGGCAAATTTTATATCATTGAAAAGGTCTCAACTATTGATATTTCTGAATCTAACACATCAGAAATTCCTACCGCATTATCTAGCTTATTTCACCTACTTGTTTATTACTTAAAAAATTATTTAACCATATAAATACTGAAAATAAACACAAATGCAGTCTCAATTCATATACTTATCATCAACTGAAATAATAGACAAACACACAAGGGACACTGTTATTTTTGGACAATCGTCCCCGAAAAGCCCCAACTTAGGAAAATAGGTGCAACAATTTTGAGGGTTTTATTATTATGCAGATTTCTTGAGTACAACTAGGGTGATAAACTGGTTCACCCAACAAATATTTCTATCTAGCAGTAATACCTCTCTTTTGAAGCAGATATTCAGCAAGTCCGCCCCACGAAAATCCTTCCAGCACTTCTCCAAGGCTCTGCGTCAGCCCTACTAGCCTCTGCGAAGCTCTGGAACCCCCTGCGTCAGCCCTCTACTTCTCTGCGTCAGTTCCCTGGCCCTCTGTGTCCCCCACGTAGGCCCTGCTAGCCTCTGTGCAGTTTCTCTAGCCTTCTGCGTGGCTCCTATTAGCTCTGCGTAGCCTCCTCAATCACTGTGTTGGCCCTCTGGCACTATCTCTACCTCTCTTCTATGCACTCAATGGCCCTTGCTGCAACTTAGATCACTTGTTCGATTTTTCTCAACAAACCTCATTCTAGAAAATCGAACCGACTGATCAATCTTTGTGTATCTCCAACTGACCCTCATTCCTCCTCTTATACTTTTCCTATTGAGTCTTCAACGGCCGAAATTAAGTCTCTAATCAACGGATAAGATTAGATTTGGCTTGATCCATGTCATTTAGAACCTTCTCACCCAGTTTTATATTAATACCCATTAATATTTTAATTTTCCTAAGTTTAGACTTAGGAACCCCATTAAAAATATTAATTATTTTAATATCTCTCTAACTGGGTGGAATTTCCCCCAACTATTTTTGGGTCTTGGAGATCTCTTGTGCTTTAGTCTCTCCACCAATTCTCATAGCTAGAGAACATCTGATGCTACCACAAATAAACACTCCCTCTTAGCAAGGAATGTGCTTTAGTAATGCTCCACCACTGAGCATCACACCGATCATTCTGCACTGGTACCTATGATGATGCTTGGCCTGCTGCCTAACATCCACTACACTACATCTTCCTGTACTACTGCCCATGGCTCTGCCACTACCACTTCTACATTTGTAATGTAGCTCCCTCTCAACATGTTGCCCCTGTTGCCCATAACACTGCCACTGCTAACTGTTGCATCTGCAACTCAGTTACCGAGAAATAAGTAACTTGGCTACTCAAATACTAACATCCTTGTTAGTCCAGAAGCCTCTTGATACTGAATCTACCTCTGCTGCTATTTTTTTCTCCCTCTGTTGCTTCTATGCTACTACAAACACCTCTGTGCCTCTCGCATTACTGTAACCTGCTTCGTGCCTCTTACACTGCTGCAACCACCTTTGTGCCTCTCACACTGTTGCAACTCCCACTGCGCTGCTACAAACCTATGCACTCTAGAACTGCCTTGTTGCTCCATTGAATCTTGCTTCTACCGACATCTGTCATCCTGCTACTATCATTTGACACTCCCGTAGCTGGATATGATCCAAGAGTTTTGGCACCTCAAGGATCCTACCCCTCATCTTCTGTAGTCCTCTTGACTACAACTCGATGTCACCCCACCTCTTCTCTAGAGGTGCATGAGCACTCATGGCACAGTCATCATCAGTTTCAACTTCTTTCTCCACCTTAGTCGGAGTTGCCTTGGAGTCAAATGCTTCTCCCTTATTCTTCTTCCTAGGAAATTGGGTTGCATAATGACCCAGCTCCCCACAATGGAAGCACTTAACCTTGGAGATATCCTTCTTCTTCCTCTTCCCTTGTTGTCTCGCAGATGTCAAAGTCACATCCTCCTCCTCTTCTTTCTTGATTTGACCCCCTTTATTGCTACTTCCCGCCTTGGTCAACCGTCTGATCTCTTCTTAGCAAAGAGCTGCCCACATCTCTTCCCATCTTGGAAGATCAGCTCTGCCCAAAATTCTTCGGATAAATGTCTCCCAATCCTCAGAGACTGCATTCAGGGCGGTCCTCACCATGAACTCCTGATTCGACGTGGCCCCTATGGAATTAATTTGGTCCCGAATCTCTTGCAACCTGCAAAGGTATAGATCTATCTTCTCCCCCTTCTGCATCTAATCTGAAATTTATCTAGGACAAAGAATTAAAGGTATTACAGAATCATGTGTGTGGATGTGCTTATGTTACTTATGCAATAGATTGATAAGATTGCTAAAATACATAGACACTAAGGCAATCAGAGAAAACATAACAGTCAAACTGTTAGGCCCATATACTACTAGTGTAAGCCCTTATTGTTATTAGTACAACCCCCTTATTATATTGTTGTACCCATGTAGTCCCCATATTGTGATTATTGTTCCCCATAGAAGCCCACTATTGTTAGTATTGTGCCCTTACATTATTATTGTTATGTCGGCTATGATTATATTATGAGCCCTTAGACTCCTATATATAGAAAGGAGGTCTTGTCATTTGTATCATCCAAGAATTGTTCATTTATGTAATGTAAAGGAGGTTGCCCCATAGAAGAGGCTGAATTCTAAGGTGTTGATCTATCTTTTCTATCTTTTTGTGAGCTGGTTTCATAACATTTGGTATTAGAGCTTTGGATTCTAGGGTTTTGCTGCTCCAAATAGGTTATCGTGTCATTTTCGCTATAACTTTTTTTCTGCAACGTTTCAGAAGCAAACAAAAAAAACCATTTGAGATGAAATCGCGTTGAACCTCGGATCTGAATTTCAGAGATTTTCATGCTATATTTGCAGAGATATGATCTGAGGAATTTGGTCTTTTTGCAGACTCCTGAATTATATTCCAAACAGGTGACCTTGGGAAAATCGTCATAACTTTTGTTTTGAGCATTATATTGCAATTTCGTAAGAAGATGCAGAAAGAGGACAAACTGTAGTTTCCTATGTATGTGTTTTAGACCTGGAGGTGAAAAAAATGGCACTTGGCACCTCATACAAGTTAGCTCTTTTGAAAAGGTATATAATCAGATCATCTTGGGAGATTGTGCATAACTCCTTCTTGGAGAATCTAAATTCGATCAGACTGGTGGCATTGGAAAGAGGACATAGAGGGATACTGCAAGTCATAATTTTAGTACTGAAAGATCTGAAATTACAGAGATACATCATATTCAATATCAAGTTCCTACAAAGTGAAAAAATGTGTGTATTTTTTTTAATATTTGCATAAGCTTGGTTTGAAAAATTAGTTTGAAGGAATTCAAAGGGGATAGTGAAGAATTATATCAGTAATTGATGCTCGGAAGAAAGAAAATGAGAACACCTATTAAAAAACCTGAAATCTCTAGCATGACTCATGAAGAAGAGGAAGAAATGCTACATGATATATCAAAATTACAAGACCAAGTGCAACTAATGTCACTCTCACAAAAGCTAACAGAAGCTAAGATAGATGGCGTGGAATCTAAGATAAAGGGTGTGGAAGCTAAGATGAATGGAATGGAAGCTAAGACGAATGGCGTGGAAGCTAAGATGAATGGCATCGAAGCTAAGATGAATGGCATGGATGCTAAGATGAATGGCATGGATGATAAGATGGAAGAATTGAAGATAAATTTGAATAAGTTGCTACAAGAAATGGTCACTACTGGTGAAAGGGTAGTAAAGGAAACTCATGATGAGAA
>APFE030363959.1:76516-105408 GCA_000404065.3 Pinus taeda | reverse complement strand
GAAAAAGGTAATCAGCTCTAATGGTATGACAAAGCTTCTAAAAAAAGAGCAACGAGGTTTAATTGCACAATTATGTTCGCTAGATGTTTCCACATCGAAATCATATATTTCACTAGATCTCCAAAAAGTCTTGGATAATCATTCCAAGGTATTTGAGACTCCCAAAGGTCTCCCTCCTATTCATGATCACGATCATGCTATTCATTTGATCACAGGAAGTCTTCCTCCAAACATCAGGCTGTACAGATATCCCTATTCCCAAAAGAGTGAAATTGAACGGATGGTTGCAGAAATGCTAGAGGTTGGTATAATTCAACCTAGCCAAAGTTCTTTTTGTGCTCCAGTAGTATTCGTGCACAAGAAGGATGGATCATGGTACATGTGTCTGGATTATAGAGAGCTCAACAAGCTCACTATTAAAGATAAGTTTCCCATTCCTGTCATTGAAAAATTATTGGATGAATTGCATGGATCAATTTACTTCACCAGGTTGGATCTTCGTTTAGGATATCATCAAATCAGAATGAAGACTGAAGACATTCCGAAAACAACATTTATAACTCATGAGTGTCACTATGAATTTTTGGTCATGCCTTTTGGCCTTACCAATGCACCTTCTACATTTCAAGGTTTGCTGAATTCCATTTTCAAACCCTTAGAAAATTTGTGTTAGTATTTTTTGATGATATACTAATCTACAACAAGTCCTGGAAGGATCATGTTGAACATGTTGGCAAGGTGCTACAACTATTGTAGGAGAAACAATTATATGCAAAAAGATCCAAATGTTTCTTTGGAGTACAAGAGGTGAAATATCTGGGTCATATTGTATCTCATGAAGGAGTTAAGGTAGGCCCTAGAAAAATTAAAGGCATTAAGGAATGGAAAATACCCACATCCATAAAGCATTTGCGAGGATTTCTCAGGTTGACAGGGTATTTTTTTTTCCCATAAGGAAAAATGCGTTGACAGGGTATTATCGCAAAGTTCAATAATTATTATGGGAAAATAGCAGCACCTCTAACAAGATTATTGAATAAAGATGCATTTTCATGGAATCCAAAAGAAACAAAGGCCTTCGAACATCTTAAAGAGGCAATGTGCCAAGCACTGGTCTTACCTACACCAGACTTCACAAAAACCTTTATTATGGAATTTGATGCTTCAGGAAATGGAATTGGTGTTGTTTTAATGCAAGATGAAAGACCCATTGCTTTCAAAAGTTGTCCAATCAAGGGAAAGTATTTACACAAATCTATTTATGAGAATGAAATGTTAGCAATACTACATGCACTTAAGAAATGGAAACCTTACCCAATGGGAAGACACTTCAAGGTAAAAATGGATCATGATAGTCTTAAATACCTTTTAGAATAAATATTATCTTTAGAAGAACAGAAAAAATGGGTCACAAATATGTTGGGTTATGACTTTGACATCATCTACAGAAAAGGGAAGAAAATTTTTGTTGTAGATGCACTCTCAAGAAAGGATGAGGATATGGAAGCATTGTTTTGTGCTATTTCTATTTTCCAACCAAATTGGATAAACGAAGCAAGGGATGAATGGAAGAAGGACAAAGAAGTGTGGCCACTCATTCAAAAGTTGCATAATATCCCAATTCAAGCAATATTGCTAGAACTTGAAGAGGAAGGAAAAATCATATTGGAACCTAGAGTAATCACAGAAACAAGAACCCGACAGCTACGAAATCGATTAATTTCAGAGTATCTCATCAAGTGGAAGAAGTTACCTGCTGAAGATTCCACATGGGAGGACAAGAATTTTATACAGAAGCAGCAAGAACTATTCAAGTGTTCGGGACAACGCTTTTTGAAGGAGAGGGGCATGTTAGGCCCCTATACTACTAGTGTAACCCCTTATCGTTATTATTACAACCCCCTTATTATATTGTTGTACCCATGTAGTCCCCATATTGTGATTATTGTGCCCCATAGAAGCCCACTATTTTTATTATTGTGCCCTTACATTATTATTGTTATGTCGGCCCTGATTATATTATGAGCCCTTAGACTCCTATATATAGAAAGGAGGTCTTGTCATTTGTATCATCCAAGAATTGTTCATTTATGTAATGTAAAGGAGGTTGCCCCCTTGAAGAGGCTGAATTCTAAGACGTTGATCTATCTTTTCTATCTTTTTGTGAGCTGGTTTCATAACACAAACATGTAAACAAAACAAGTTTAATAAGGAATTCACCCAATGCTCTTGGGCTACGTCTCCTAGTCCAGCCTTTCATGGTGGCCTCTCTACTATGTTTTCAAGCAGAGTTTTTACAATAGTGAGCTCGATTCGAGTCTCACTAACAGAATGAAGTGAGTACGAATGGAGTGCACAGGCTCTCCTTACTGAAACTCGACCTCAGAGGGTCATATTAGTACAACAGGCCTATGCCGAGGAGCTTTCTTGAACCTCTCAAGCCTTCAATGGAGTACACAGACTCTCTGACTCTCTTTGGCTCTGTCTGGCTCGATGCTGCCTTCAGGTCAGCTCGGTTTCTACTCTCTGTTCTCTGTTATTAGCTTCTTGCATCTCTGTGTGTTGCCCTTCTCTACTTCTGTCAGTTCATGGCTTTAAAGCCAGTCTGTTCTTTTGGTTGTTCGTTTCCGCTTCTTGGCCTTCTAGTTTCCTTTCCTCTGTCCATTCGAATTCCTCTGCTCTACGTCATCATCACTAGGTAATGCCTCGCAGGGAGGTGGCCACCTGTTTTGCTAACGAACTGGGTGTCATATTCCCTGAATCATATTCGAATGGCCATTAAATTTGTTTGCTTCAAGATCGCCTGCAAATCATGAATTGTTTGCCAATTCATCATCCATGGTGAATGTCAAATCCCCTATCATCTTGCTTTTTGACCTGTCAAATCCGATCAGTCATCGGGATGCATCTCCGTTGTCGATCTGGGCCCCCCAGATCCTACAGTCATCCTTCATATCGAGCGGACAAGTCGCACGGTGTTTACCCACCCGATGCGAGCGGTTTTCTCTCTCTTCCGCCGGACGCATGTCGCTCGATGTGTGGCATCGGGCGGGACTCATTCAATACTGCTTACCGCTTCAAATCCTTTCGATATCTTTCCAGTTTGGGGAATCCCACACTACAAAACTGAAACAGTTACTTTTCTGAATTTTATAGCGATTTCAGGTCCAGGCACTTCGTGGCTTTCCTTCAATGAGGGGGACGCAATGCGATACGTGATTAGCGCTTAGTGTATTAGAATCCACCTCTGTTTCCCGAATTAGCCTCCGGTTTTGCCAGTTTTGTGCCATTGCGCTTTACCATGGGCCAACGGTCTACGCGCTTGACCGAGGGTCCTCGTTGCTCTGCTCTGGCCACAACTGCAATTATTATGAGGATTCCTTTTAATAGCTTCAATCTTTTCTAGGACTTGAATCTTTTAGCATAATTAAAACAGTCATGAAAACTTAGAGAGTTTTAGGATCCAATTCGGATCAGCATCTGATACAACTGCAACTTATTCTCCAAAAGCATATTCCTTTGCATGGGAGTACCCTGATACAATGTCGTCAAGGTATCCCACATCTCCTTTTCCGTGTTCTTCTCGTAAATATGTGGTACTACATGATCCTTGACCCCATTAAGGATTATGCACTTTTCCTTCACCATTGCATCCTCATACCTTTCATTATCATCTGGGTCAACTGGGATAGCCATGGTTCTCAAGCCAAAGCCCTTGACGTGATGCCTATCAAGAATAGACAGGATCCTGGCCTTCTAGATGAAAAAGTTGGAGGCCTCATCCAACCTGTCCTAATCCCTCAGTCTTAATTTCCATCTCCGCTCTCTTCTAGACTCCCTCTGAGTCTCAACTTCCCTCCTGGAAGTTTTCTCTTAGACTCCCTCTGAGTCTCGATTTACCTGCTAGAAATATTCCTGCCAACTATCGATATTCTCCGCTCCAATCCTCTTTGCAACTACAACTCGGATATGGATTTCTTGGATAGAAATACGCTAAGGCAGTGACTCCATCTACCTTGGTTTTGTCCCGTTAGGTACTGCTATGCTCTGACAGAAACAACACCCCACCAGCTTCCCAATCCACAATCTGCCCACAAATCCCTAGGCCCCAACAACTGAAGAAACTAGGCCTTCCAGCTCTGCGCAATCCCGGCAAAGGCTGAATCACTCCTCTAGCTAACTGGGTCAAGCCTACCTGGCTGAGTAGGATGGCGCGGCTCTTTGTGAGCCTCTTTTGCCTTTCTCTGCCTCTGCGTTGGCCCTCTCTCTAACTTGAAATGGTGACGCAAGCCCTCTATGTCACTCCCTTTTTGTTGCTTTCTACTTAGGGGCAGCTCTGTCTCTCGAGACAGCTGCTACTGCTGCAAATATTTATAATTATGTTGGCCCCTTTAGTCCTTCTGTGATCTACAATCCTTTGATACCATGTTGATATTTCTGAATCTAACACATCAGAAATTCCTACTGCATTATCTGTTTTATTTCACCTACTTGTTTATTCCTTAAAAGGTTATTTAACCATATAAATATTGAAAATAAACACAAATGCAGTCTCAACTCATATACAGATCATCAACTGAAATAATAGACAAAACCGCAAGGGACACCATTATTTTTGGACAACATCCCAAAAAAAATCCAACTTGGGAAAACAGGTGCAGCAGTTCTGAGGGTTTAATTATTCTGCAGATTTCTTGAGTACAACTAGGGTGTGAAATTGGTTCACCCAACAAAGATTTCTATTTGACAGTAATACCTCTCTTCGGAAGCAGATATTCAGCAAGTCTGCCCCACGAAAATCCTTCCAGCACTTCTCCAAGGCTCTGCGTCAGTGCTGCTAGCCTCTACATAGCTTTGGAACCCCCTGCGTCAGCCCTCTACCTCTCTACGTTAGCTCTCTGGCCCTCTGCGTCACCCATGCAAGCCCTGCTAGCCTTTTGCGTAGTCCCTCTTCTGCATGGCTCCTATTGGCTCTGCGCAGCCTCCTTAATCACTACGTTGGCCCTCTGGCATTATCTCTGCCTCTCTGCTATGCACTCACTACTCCTCGCTGCAACTCAGATCACTTGTTCGATTTCTCTTAGCAAACCCCACTCTAGAAAATCAAATTAACTGATCAATCTTGGTGTATCTCCAACTGACCCTCAAGCCTCCTCTTATACTTCTCCTGTTGAGTCTTCAACAACCAAGATTAAGTCTCTAATCAACGGCTAATATTATATTTGGCTTGATTCATATCATTTAGCACCTTCTCACCCAATTTTATATTAATACCCATTAATATTTAAATTTTCCTAAGTTTAGACTTAGGAACCCCACTAAAAATATTAACTATTTTAAATCTCTATAACTGGGTGGAATTTCCCCAAACCATTTATGGGTCTTGGAGATATCATGTGCTTTAGCCTATCCATCAATTTTCATGGCTAGAGCACATCCGATGCTACCACAAATCAACATCAACTAGACAAATGTGGTATTTGTTTCTAAGTTTGAGGGCATTGAAAAATGTCAAAATTTTAGGCCCAATTTCCATAACTATACCTTAGATATTGGGTCAAAATAGTAACATAAGATGATAAGTGGTAAGGGTGTGTTACAAAGTGATATTCAAATTTTCTAGGCTCAACTCTTAGACTAAATGGAATCTATCACAAAAATTCAACACTTAACCTTTAGAAATAAATTGATACATTGTTAAAATATTTCTAAAAATTAATATAAAATTATTTTATAATAATATAAAAATTAATTAATTTTACTTATTATTATTATTATAAACCAATACTAATTATCAAAAAATATAATATTATTAATTAAAATAAAAAACTTCATTACAAAACTTATCATATTATTTAATTAAAATAAAAATTAAATAAAAACATAACACTTTTTAACGAGTGGTAAATTCATTTTACTATCATGAAAATTTCTTCTAGCCACAGATCAATATATTCAAAATAACAAAAAAGAAACCCTAATATGCTTTCAGTACCTTCCAACATTCCATTAAATTATAAAATCTAAAAGGATATATAATCTCAAAGGTACCATGCATGTGATCTAAAGTAATATTAAATTATATATCTAAAAGCATATATAATCTCAAAGCTATCCTACATTTGGTGTAAAGGAACCTTGAATGCACTTTCTTATCTAACCCAACGTCTCATATCTTTTTCCATGATTGCATCCTCTACATGAGCACACCAAAGATGAGTCACAATCATGGGGCACCATGATTGCATCCTCTACATGAGTACACCAAAGATGAGTCACAATCATGGCCCCTTAGTGTTGGGTTTTTTATGATAAGATGTACAATAC
This sequence comes from Pinus taeda, assembly GCA_000404065.3. Lineage (NCBI taxonomy): Eukaryota > Viridiplantae > Streptophyta > Pinopsida > Pinales > Pinaceae > Pinus > Pinus taeda. Next base: position 99,081 of record APFE030363959.1, on the reverse strand, counting down.
ATGAAGTTAGTGCAATTGCTTTGTCATTTTTTGAGCAAATAATTTTTCAATCCAGCCCTACATGCCCTTGAATAGAAATTATTTGACTTTACTTGCTTGATGTTGACATTTCTTGAGCAAAGAATTTTTTAAGTCCAGCCCAACATGCAATTGAATGGAAATTAGTTGAATTTACCATTAACATGATAGTATAATATTAATTAAAAAAATAATATGAAATTAATCTAATACTTACTATTTTTATATTTTTAAATAATATGGGTTAAAATGTTAATGTATAATTTTTTAAAATTAATTAAAAAAACCAATATTTATAAATGTATTTTTATTTTCATTTATTTATCAAATTTTGATAATTTAACAATATTTAAATATTTGATTTACAATCTTTAAATATTTATTAATATAAAGATACATATGTTAATATAAAATTTATAATATATATATATAGTACATCATATTGTTGTAGACCCCTTCAAAACATAGAAACTATTTTAATCTTTAATTAAAATACCTTCCAAAAGCTTTTCCTCTCTATGCAACTAGTTTTATATACTAAAAGATTGTATAAAGGCATAGTAATTCGTATATCTTGTTCTTGACCTTGATTTCATTGCAATGATACTTAGATTGATCTTTATAAACACATTGTTTTCCTTCCAAGTTCTTACAATCGAGTAAATTAATTTTGTAATAATGGATCCTCTTTTAGGTCACAATACTAATATGGATTTGATAGAAATTTCAAGCAAGAGTAGTGTTCTACCATGATCTAAGACTTGTCATGGTAGAACAATATCCTTAAGTGTTTTTCCCAATTTTGAATCAACTTAGATCATTAAAAATTCAACGAGAGTCCACGATTGATAGATATTCTTTCTATATCAACTAATTTTGGTAAATGGAGAGAAGTTTACTACAAGATTATATAACTCCAATCAAACACATGCATACAACTAATTTATCACCTTTAACCATGTTAGTTTCTCAAAACATCATTAGTTTTCACTATGGATATTTAACTACTTAATGATAGTGTTTATAGAAAATATTATTGAGATAACTATGCCAAGTTCAGTTCTACAAAGATTTAAAACATTATAGCGCATAGATATAATTATTTTATTTAATTTGACTAAAACAATATTCTTTTACAAACAAGTAACATCCTAACTATGGCTCTATAATGCTTGCAATTAGAATTGGAGGATCCTTCACCAAAATACTAAACCTAGATTTCCCAGAAGGTACTTACTCTCTCTCCACACATCAACTTACTATATACTTAAGTATCAATTAATTTAATATATATTACTAGTGGTCACATAAGCCTTCACTAAATACATAAGCATTAGCTACTTTAATATGTATTAGTAATGGTCATGGAAATTTAAAATCACGACAATAAATAGCTTATTGGCTATATTTGGCTCTTGTATAAGAGCATATTTAACATACAAAATTCTCTTCACATTTACAGTATGGATTCCCACTAGTAGCCTCATCAATATTTGAATAGCTAAATGGGTTATAGCTATAATTTTCTCCACACTTGTGTTGATGCACATCAACGATTTCAAAAAGTTCAGCAAGCCATTGCCAGTGTCTTCACATCCTCAACATCATTTATATCGTGTGATTCACCCTGGGAACATTCACAAAATTAAAGAAGAAGCAAACCCTCTCCTTATTCCAAAACAAAGAAAGAAAAGAAGACCCTACATTCTTTATCTGACAACATTTTTGTCCATTTTATCTCATGGACCTATTGGTGTAATTTATACATGACCCATCTTATTAATCACTTATGTGTTTTAAGGTGAAAGAATCGAAACATAGATAAATATGTTCATTCTAAAACAATATACTTTTTGTTAAAATTTTCACCCAAAATTGTTACAAAATTTATGTAATGATGTTTGTGGCCCTCTTCTTATTATACATGTCGCATGCAGTGTATAATGCATTAGGTATTGCATTCACTGGATATTAATTTAGTTTTGACCAATTTTTTTAATCTAAGCTATATTTTAACTTTATAAATTAAATTTTATTATTATTTAGTAATATTTAAATTGATTTTTTTGTGATGTGATTGTTTACCTTCATTCACCTCTTATTTTGTCATGATGCCTTTAGTTGGCTTCTACTGTAGATAATCATACGCCGAATACCGCAGATGGTACTATTATTTAATCTCTGAGCACTAATATATTTATTTGTTATATGGTTGTGTGTGGTCATTTTCATAGGACAAGATCACATGCACTGTCAGTAGCCATGAAATTTGAGGAAGAGTATTGTCCTGTTGCTTTGCGTTATGAGATTGATATGTCTTGCCCAATGACCTAGTTTTCATGATCTATGAACTATTGATTTTTGGTAGCATCAGATGTGGTCTAGCTATGAAAATTGTTGGAGAGGCTAAGGCACATGAGATATTCAAGGCTCAAAAATTGTTTGGGGGAATTCCACCCAGATGGAGAGATATTAAAATAATTAATATTTTTAATGAGACCCTAAGTCTAAACTTAGGAAAAATAAAATATTAATGTGTATTAATATAATATGGGTGAGAAAGTTCTAAATAAAGAGGATCAAGGCAAATCTAATCTTATTTGTTGATTAGGGACTTAATCTCGGCCATTGAATCGTCAACAGGAAAAGTATAAGAGGAGGCTTGAGGGTCAGTTGGAGATACACCAAGTTGATCAAGAATTCAATTTTCTGGGGCAAGGTTTGCTGAGAAACCAAGTTAGTGATCTGTTGCAGCGAGGGGAAGTTCGGTAGAAGGTCGAGAATACATATCAGAGAGAGAGAGGAAGTTCCAGAGAGGCAGCATAGAGCCTAGGAAGGCTTACGCAGAGGCAGCCATGACTGACACAGAGGCTGAGGAGGCCAACGCAGAAGACGCAGAGGGCCAAGAAGTTGATGCAGAGGCAACAGAGGCTAGTAGAGATAATGCAGGGGGAATTTTTGTGGGGCAGACTGGGAGCTAAGAGGCAGACACAAATTTGTAGAGGGTGACGCAATCCCTAGAGGGTGAAGCAGTTCTAGAGAGAAGTTTGGAGCATCTTTTATTGTCCAAATAAGGAACTGTCTAAGTTGTTGTGGGATCAATCATCTGGTTGCTGATCAACTGGAATATCCGTCTCCGAAGAGAGGTACTTCTTCCAAGGAAAATCTTTGAAGGGTGAGCCATTTCTAGCACCCTAGTTGTATTCATAAAACTTCATAATAATAAAACCCTCATATCTGTTGCACCGGTTTTCCCACATTGGGTTTTTCCGAGGATGATTGTCTAAAAATAGCGGTGTCCCTTGTGTGATTATCTCAGTTATTTCAGTTGTTGATTTGTATATGTGTGAAGGTTGCATTTGTGTTTATTTCGGTATTTATGTTAATAAATAACTTGTTAATGGAATGAACAAGTAGGAGATAATAAACAGATAATGCAGTACATATTTCTAATGTGTCAGACTTAGAAATTTTCACATGGTATCAGAGGATTACAGATCACAAGAGAAATGAGACACCAACAAGAGAAATCTGAAGAATTTGTAGTAGAAGCAACTATCCCGAGGGACAACGTTGTTCTAGAGCAGAAGCAGCTTGAGAGGAAGTGACGCAGAGCCTGCGTCATCATTTCGAGCCAGGAGGAGGGTCAGTGCAGAAGCAAAGAGGGGTAGATCAGACCTACGTAGTGCCTGGTCATCTTTTTCAGCCAGGAAGGATCAATGTTGTGGCTAGGAGGAGCAGATCCAGCCTATGTCGGAATTGTGCAGAGCCTGAAAGGCTCAGTTTCTTCGGTTGCCAGAGCTTGGGGAGCTATGGCCAGATTTTGATTTTAGGAGCTGGTGGGACAATGTTTCTGTCGAAGCATAACAATGTCTAAGGATGCGAGACCAAGGTAGAGGTAGTCATTACCTCGACGAATTTCTAGCCAAGGAATCGAGATCCGAGTTGCAGTTGCAAGGAGGATCGGAGAGGGGAGGTTCGATAGTTGGCCAGAGGATTTCCAGAAGGGAAATCAGGACTTAGAGGGATATTTCCAGGAGGGTAGTCGAGACTCAGAGGGAGTCCAGAAGAGGAGCTGAAATGGCAGTGAATAGAGTAAGGGATCAGGACAAGTTGGATGGGGCTTCCAACTTTGTCATCTGGAAGGCCACAATCCTAGAAGTCCTAGATCGACATCGCATCAAGGACTATGCCATGAAAATGTGGATATCCCAGTTGACCCAGCTGAGAACGAGAAGTATGAGGTTGCAATGGTAAGGGCGAAGCGCATGATCCTAGATGGGGTCAAATATCATGTCATACCACTTATTGTTGAAAAGAACACAACAAAGGAGATGTGGGACACCCTAACCACCTTATATCAAAGCTCTTCCATGCAACATAATATTTTATTGGAGAATCAATTGTGGTCATATTAGATGTAGAAGGGAGAGCAGATAGATCCATTCCTTCTCAGGTTGCAGGACATTCACGACCAACTTACTTCTGTGGGGTCTACACCAAATCTAGAATTTATGGTGAGGACTAACCTGAATGCAGTCTCCTAGGAGTGGGAGACATTTGTCCAAATTATTTTGCGCAGGGCTACTCTTCCCGGCTGGGAGGAGATGTGGGGAGCTCTTCGCCTAGAAGAAATCAGGAGGATGACCAAGGAGGGGAGTAGTGGTAAGGGAGGTCGAATCAAGAAAGAGGAGGAGGAGGATGCGACTCTAACATCTATGCGACAACAAGGGAAGAGTAAGAAGAAGGACATCTCCCAGGTTAAGTGCTTCCATTGTGGGGAGTTGGGACATTATGCATCCAAGTATCCCAGGAAGAAAAACAAGGGAGAGGCCTCTGAATCAAAGGCAGCTCCAGCCAAGGTGAAGAAAGAGGTCGAGAATGATGATGATTGTGCCATGAGTGCTCATGCACTTCTAAAGAAGAGGTGGGGAGACATTGAGTTGTATTCGGGAGGACTACATACTTGGGGCAGGACCCTTGAGGTGCCCAAACTCCTGGATCACTTACGGCTATAAGAGCCCTCAACGACAATAGCATGATGACATGTGTTGGGTGGAGAAAAGTGTATTGGAGCAACAAGGCAGTTCTTAAGTGCAGAAATATGAGGCAGCACAGTGGAGGTTGCAGTAGTGCGAGAGGCACAAAGGTATATGCAACAACATAGTAGCAATAGAGGGAGCACAGGAGAGCAGTAGAGGCAGCTTCAGCATCACGAGGCTTCCAGACTGACTGGGATGTCAGTATTTGGGAGAAGTCAATTACTTACTTCTCAGTAACTGAGTTTCAGTGCAGCAGTTAGAAATGGCAGTGTTGGGGGCAGCATGGGCATCATATTGAGAGGGAGCTGCAGTACAAATGTAGCAATGGCAGTGGCAGTGTCATGGGAAGCAGTACAAGAAGCAGTAGTGAGGATGATGTGAGGTAGTAGGCCAAGCATCATCATAGGTACTGATGCGGAGGATTAGTGTGATGTTTCTATAGTGAAGCATTACTAGAGCACATTCCTCGCTAAGAGGGAGTGTTTATTTTTGGTAGCATCGGATGTGCACTAGCCATGAAAATTGGTGGAGAGGTTAAGGCACATGAGATCTTCAAGACCAAAAAATATTTTGGGGAAATTCCACCCAGATGGAGAGATGTTAAAATAATTAATATTTTTAATGAGACCTTAAGTCTAAATTAGGAATATTAAAATATTAATGTGTATTAATATAATATGGGTGAGAAAGTTCTAAATAACGAGGATCAAGCCAAATATAATATTAGTTGTTGATTAGGGACTTAATCTCGGTCGTTGAATCATCAACAGGAAAAGTATAAGAAGAGGCTTGAGGGTCAGTTGGAGATACATCAAGTTGATCAAGAATTCGATTTTTTGGGGCAGGGTTTGTTGGGAAATCAAGTTAGTGATCTATTGCAACAAGGGGCAGTTCGGTTGAAGGCCAAGAATACATATCAGAGAGGCGGAGAAAGTTTCGGAGAGGCAGCACAAAGCCTAAGAAGGTTGACGCAGAGGCAGCCAAGACTAATGCAGATGTTCAGGAGGCCAACACAGAAGACGCAGAGGACCAAGAGGTTGATGCAGAGGCAACATAGCTATCATAGAGGCTGGAAGAGTTGACGCGGGGTTGAAGAGGCAGCGTTGAGGAATTATCATTGAGCAGACTGGGAGCTAAGAGGAAAACACATAGTTGTAGAGGGTCACAGAGTCCCTGGAGGGTGATGTAGTTCCACAGAGAAGCTTGGAGCAGCTTTCAATGTCCACCTAAGGGACTGTCTAAGTTTCCGTGGGATCAATCATCCGGTTGTTGATCAACTGGAATATCTGTCTCCGAAGAGAGGTACTTTTTCCAAGGAAAATATCTCAAGGGTGAGACATTTCTGGCGCCCTAGTTGTATTCAGAAAACTGCATAATAATAAAACCCTCATATATGTTGCATTGGTTTTCCTGCATTGGGTTTTTCCTAGTACAATTGTCCAAAAATAACGATGTACCTTGTGTGATTGTCGCAGTTATTTCAGTTTTTGACCTATATATGTGTAAAGGTTGCATTTGTATTTATTTTGGTATTTATATTAATAAATAACTTCTTAATGGAATGAACAAGTAGGAGATAATAAACCAGATAATGCAGTAGGGACTTCTAATTTGTCAGACTTAGAAATTTTCACATGAACCAACTACTTCTATATACAAATAAATTTACAAACTATCTTATCAAAGACATGGAAATACTTCCCTCCACAGGTCTTTTTGACTTTCAATAAAATTTGTTTGCTCCTTAGGATCTCGTGATATGTTTGCATTTTCCTTTATTGTGTTCTTGATATTTCAGAGATATATGTTATCTCTAAGGTCATGTCATTTGTATATGAGTTTAAAAATGTTGACAAAGTGTTACTTTCAATTAGGCTCTTATAATTGCTTGGTTATATGCCCGATTTAATGATAGACTACAACTACGGTATCTAATAGCGTTTGGATGCATTAGAGGAGGGGTCAACCAAGGATCCACGTAACCTCGGAAGGTCTTCCCTGATAGTTTTGATAAGGGACTGCAATGGAACCCGCTATGATTTTACTCCCGAGGTTATGTGGCCATAGAGGGACCTACATCCTCGTACATTGCATATGATATATGTATTCGTTGGAATGGTTTTGCGACATGAATGGATCAACAACCAAATAATAGATTCCACATGGTAATGGTTTAACTATGACTTGGATTGCCACATGGGTACCACATAGGTGCCGCATGGCAGGCTAGAATGACATGGCATTATTTAGTAAGCCAAGGCTTTAATCGACCATATCATTTGATTCAAGAACCCGATTGAGAAAAAAATTATATTGTTGGAAAGGTTTCGATGAGACATGCACAATGACGCTATCCATTTCTAAGTTTGAGGAAATTTAAAAAGGTCAAAATTTTAGACCCCATTTCCATAATTGTACCTTGGAGATTAGGTCAACATAGTAACTTCCCTCTTTCTACCCTTGTATGACAATGGGCGGTAAGGGATTGTGTTACACTTCAATTTTCCATTTAAGATGTTAAAAAGACACAAGACTTCATGATTTAAACTACTTGTTTTCCATTGTAAAGTATGTCCATTTTTCAACTATCATAATGATTTTCTTACTTGGCACCTCCATCTTAATATGGTATTTATCTCATCAAATTGTTTCCTCTCACGTGCCTTAACAATTAATTAAAAAAGAGATTGTATAACCATTAGAAATACAAAGTTGATATTTTAGTGAAAATATAGAAATGAACTAGGAATTTATAGATACATTTATCTTAATGTATGTCAACATAATATCTCTACATGTACTCACATTTGTTAGTGTTAACCAAACACAATTCATATACTACAATCATCCAATAGTTTCCATCATGGAATGTTTGTTAGACTCAATCAACTTTTAAATCTTTAACAATATAGATTTATTATTTATTTCCAACTTCCCAAGGAAACACTGGAAAAGATTCAACAAAAGTTGATTTTGAACTATTTTTATGAGTAGTGATAGGGAATTTTTCTTCATATAACCTTTACAATGAGTAGCTTGTTGCTTGAAGCTAGTGAGGATGAACCAAATGACATTTATGTCACAACATAATCCATCATGATTGATTGGTTCCTAAATTGGGAGCAATAACATGGGCTATAGATTCATCTAATATATTATATCATAACACTCCTGATTACTTATTTACCCACCAAATATGATTTTTCTCAACAAGAAAATCCATTTAGAATATCTGACCAAGTACAAGTCTACAATCTTTTATAAATTTCAAGTGCAAGAGTTTTTATAGTATACCTATGGGGATACTAAGGGAAGTAACCAATGAAATAATTCCACCCATTTTTTGGTTGAAGAATGAGATTTTTTCTTAGGGATATAGTTCTTTGCTTTATATAATTGCATTTCATTATTTACACAATGAATTCACCCCACAACATCATAACATTATTTAGCAACATATGTAATTATATAGAAAGAAAAATATCATCATCAATGCAGTGGAACATAAAGGAACAATAGAAGAAAATCATTCACACATAGAGACACCAGGATTGGTCAGAGACCAAGGAAAACCCCACAAAGGGGAAAGCCCTTTCAATTTCTTCTTCTTATTAGATTTTCATTTAATGTCTCAATAAAGAGAGAGTATAATGATCCATATCTTCAACCACAAAACTATCCAAGAAAATCAACTAAATAACATCCAAGAGATGAACCCAACAATGATAATAATCAAAACCCTGATTCAGAAGCTTGTGGTCAACTGTCATCATCTGTCGAAATCTATGTTCAATTGTAGTCAATTGTCAAAACCAAACCCTAGGTTCCAACTGCATGGAGAGAGAGATGTGCATGCGGGTAAAATCCTCTAACGACACTCAGGCTTCCTTATCTATAGTTGCAACTAAAAATATATTGTAGCATTCTTGTGACTGAGAACCAAAAACCATAATCACACGTGTGAGCTTCATACCTTGCAATTTCAGACCTGTACGAACCAAACTCCACGAACCACTTCAAACTTGTGTGAGCCAAACCAAAGAAAGAAGAATGATGATTATCTCCAAATGAGGGTCACTTGACTTGTATTTATAGCCATCCATGGGTGTCCAATGTCCTTTTGGGTTGACCTATCCTTTTTGTGCACATGTGGGTTTCTATATTAAAATATTTTTTTCCTAAACCAAATTAAATTCTTCTAAGAGCTATGAGGGGTCTTTCTTGATGAGGAAGATTTTCCAAAGGAGAGAATTTATCCTTGAGCTGCCAAAAATTAACACTCCCTCTCAGCTAGGGAGAAATTACCGACTACAACATATGTCTCATAACAAATATCTCGTCGTCATTAAATCTAGTCTTTGCTCATCTCTTATCATCCCTGCTCATCTTCGTGCATTCCTTCTCATCTCTTCTCATCTTTGCCCTGCTCATATGTTGAACACTCTTGAATCTAAAAGAAGAATAATTTGACATCGGAGGGGAGCCCAATCTACCACCCCCTATCCATCGGGGAGCCACTTCTACCACCCGAATCACTGCTAGCGGGAAGTTAACGTTGCTATGTTGGAATCTCTTCCAATGGTGAGCCAATGCTATGACTCAGGAAACTCTGCCAATGGGGAGCCATTGCTACCACCCAGGAAACTATGCCAGTGGGGAGCCAATGCTATCACCCAAGAAACTACAGACAATAGAAGGGATGCCCCTTACCTTATGAGGTAAGGATCACGCCTATCCCACTTCTTGATAGTAATAGGAGGGATACCACTTACCATAAATGGGAAGGATCATGCCTATCCTATTATATGTTGATCTTCCCAGCATGACCTTCAAAATTTAGTGGTAGAACACCTGCATCTCTAGCTTGAGTGGGATGCCACTTACTATAAATGGTAAGGATCATGCCTATCATAAGCAACCAACACCCATTGACCAGATGGGTGGGAAAGAGATGCCAATTGGGGTATGATCTGCATAGACCAAGATAGGGGACAAACATCTTCCACCCTATGGGTGACAGATAGGAGTGATATTGTAATACCTCACCCCACATTTACCCAATTTCACATGCTCGCTAGGGTAAACATGAGACCAGTGTCACTATGACATGACCTGAACTCCACGTTCCAGTTATGGAAGTGGGGCCGACAAACCGATAAATTTACTGACATCCCTTAGAGACCACAAACCACTCAGAAAGTTACAATCCACCCTAGGTGGTCAATCCCTGAGCTAAAACCATTTTTCACTGACCTAACACCCCAACCACATGCACAACAAGGCAAAAGTGTGGTTATAGCTAGCCTCCAACTGCACTCATATGCTTGCTTCCATGCATTTATCACCTAAATTCCACTATTATGTGCCAATGGTATTGATATCTAAGCCACTTTTCTAGGATAGCCTCCATACCACAACCCAGAACTTCTCGTAACTTTCTAGAATCATATTTAAGATTACAACAATGTTAGATATACAAGCTTTAACCAGAACTTGAACTAGACTACCTAGAACACACTAGACATTTCATTAAAGATATGGTAAACATGTGAGTTATAGGTCATGAATACATATCTAATCTTAAATCTCTGAACTTCATCTGAAAATCACCGAGAAGGTCTAATGCCCTCTCAAATATTCGCAACAACACTTGTTAGCCCATGCATTCATCAACCATTAAAATGCTTTTCAAATCATGAACAAGCGCCATAGTTAGAGCACATCATAGAAACATGATTATAACCAACATATAACCATAATACTAACCATGATAAAAAAAATCATCCAATCAACATAATAACAAGTACAAGTTATCATAAATCACAATAGGAAAATAACTCATATTAACACATGCACAATCCAACCAAGTCAGGGATTTCCACGTACCAACCGACCATAGATTGAGCCAAACCAAATCCTTCTTTCAACCAATCACACCCGTGCCATACTACAAGCATGAATGTGGGATCTCATAGAATAAACAAATATATAATTAACCAAGGATTCCAAAGTTTAAACCACTTCCAGCCTCAAACTACTGTGATCTCACCTAAACTGGTCCTGTGATCACAAAACCAAACCAAGTTTGGATGCCTCATAATTTCTTCACCAGACCTTGAGGAATTTTCCTGTCTCCACCAACTTGTCAAGCGCTTCCTAGAGAAAACCATCTCCACCCCCAACCCTTGGGATTTTTACTGAGGCCACCTCACTTGGTTCCAAAACTTTATGGCAATCCAAAGTTCAACCAAGAATAAATCCCATCACATCATGTTTATCCAAGAATTGGAAAGCGAAGGTTGAAACCACTGCCAAACTAGGAAAAACCCATACCGATGATAGCAAATGAACGAAATAAACAAATGCATGAACCATATGTTCACACCTCAGCTAGGAAATCACATATGCAACATGTTACCTATAAAATCCTCATGTTGAAGTTGTTGATCCAACCTTCTCCTTGCTTTCTCTTGCTTGTCCTTTTCCTTCCTTTTCTTTCCTTTTCTTATCTTTTCTTTCTTCCTCCTCTTGGAGCTCTCTCTCTCTCCAACACTATTCTCAGGCCAAAACTAACAAAAGTTGTGAACTAGTTCTCGATCATTTTTATTATTGATGTCTCCTTTTCTTCATTTTCCTTATAATTTCCCTTACATGGAAATTTGTTTCTCTTTACCTTCCTTTTCTCCTATTTTCATTTATTTTCATAATTAAATGCCAATTATTACCACTTTGTCTTTGCCAATTTTCATAGCCATAAATAAACCAAAAGTGATGCTCATTATAGTGCTTTCCCCATCTTGGAATACATGTCCCATTACCTTGGTCTAATTTTGCCTTTATTATCCTTTATTACATGAAATTTAACCCGGGGTTGTTACAAACCCCTCCCCCTTAGGGAAACACCGTCCTTGGTGTTCTATGACACCTATGATCAACAAACCACTGGAAAAAAAAACATACTGCCTATGGAGCTTTATAACATAGCTCGATACAATATTTACAATGACATATTGTTAAAATCAAAACAAAGATACCGCTTATTGGAGATTTGTAACATAGCTCATTGTAGTATACACAAACATACACACATACATATACAAAAAACTCATTTTCTTGAACCAACAAATAATGAAGAATACAAAGTCTGCATCTGATCATCCATCTCCCATGTAGATTCATTGGGCCCAAAGTTCTTCCACTACACTTTAACTTGCTTGATTTCTCTGTTACGTACCATGAGATATTTACGTTGCAATATGCATTGAGGTTCTGTTTGGAATTATCCCTCTTGTTCCACCTACAATATAGAACAATCAATCGCATGATCAACATCCTACACATATCTCTTAAGCAATGAAATATGGAAAACATCATGGACTTTCACTGTCGGCCAAAGTGCAAGTCTGTAGGCCACTAGTCCAATCCTTTCAAGGAACTCAAAAGACTCACAATACCGAGGTGCCAACTTGGCATGTGATCCAATCCTTAAGGAACTCATCTTGGCCTTGATGCACAAGTACACATGCTTCCCAACATAAAACTCATTGAATGTCCTACGTCGATCTCCATAACTCTTATTTATGTCTTGTGCTACCTTCAAATTTCTCTTAATAACCTACATTTCCTGTTCCATCTCCGCCAACATGTCTGGTCCAATCAACACCCTATTCACTGGATCACTCCATCTGATAGGATTATTACAAATTTGTCCATAGAAAGCCTCAAATGGACTCATCTTCAAGGATTCTTGATACCCATTATTATAAGAAAACTCTACTAGTGGAAGATACTCCTCCCACTTCCTATGTTGATGCATCACATACATCCTTAACATATCCTCAAGAATCATGTTTATCCTCTTTGTTTATCTATCTATCTATGGATTAATTTTTACTAAACGCCAACTTTGTCCCCAAGCTTGAAAACAACTCCTTCCAAAACATGAAAGTGAACTTAGCATCTCTGTCTGATATGATCTTCTTAGGAATACCATGCAATCTCACAATCTCCCAGACGTAGATATAAGCTACCTCATTAGCTTAATTAGTAGACTTAACTGCCATGAAGTGAGCTACCTTACTTAACATATCAACCACAACCATGTTGTAATCATGCTTATTCGATGTCCTCGACAAACCTGTAATGAAGTCCATGGAAATGACATCCCATTTCTATTCTGGAATCAAAATAGGTTGTAATAAACCAACTGGATGCTTACACTTAGCTTTCACCTATTGACAGTCCAAGCATCTCACAAAAAAATTAGGCACCTATTTCTTCAAGTTCGGCCAATGATAGAACTTTTTAACTATTGTCAATGTCTTATGATATCCCGAGTGACCTGAATATGGATTGCCATGAAACTCCCTCAAGGTAAGATTCTTGAGCTCAGTGTTATCCAACAAATAAATCATGTTCCTGAATCTAACCAAGCTATCTTCCATGAGGTGATACTCCTCATCCATATAACCTTCACCCGTTAATATAACTTGTGCTTCAACTAATAGTACATGTCATCATACTGCCATGCATGTAAGATTTTCTCATGTAAATTTGTCCCATAAGAACTCACTATTGCAATATGATTCACCTGCACTCTCCTACTAAGATCATCTGCAACCTTGTTCTCATTTCCCTTAATGTACATGATCTCGATGTCAAACTCATTGAGGGTAACCAACCATCTAGCTTGCCAGGCATTCATATTAGGTTGGTAAAACAAGTATCTGAACCCATTGTCATCACTTATCATAATAAACCTCCTACGAAAAAGATAACTGCCAAGTCAAGATCACGAGAATACATAGTTTTGCGCGTGCTCATTCAACTTCCTTGACTCATAGCATACCACATGTCCTTCCTACATCATGACTCCACCAAGTCCTCTTTTGCAAGAATCTGTACATACCACGAACTCCTTATCAGGATCTGAAATCTTAAAAATTGGAGCATTTGTAAGCAAATCCTTCAACTGCTCAAAAATAGCTACACACTCCTCAGTCCATTCAAACTTCTTCCGTTTTCGCTGCAAGGATGTAATAGGATAGGAAATATGTGAGAAGTTCCTAATGGACCTCCTATAATAACCTACTAATCCCATGAATGATCTGACGTCATCCACATTCCCAGGAGTTGGCCATTCCATGAAAGTTTTAATCTCTTCCGGGTCCACTGCTATGCCATCCTAGGAAACAACATGTCCCAAGTAATGGACTTCAGTCTGAGATAAACTGCACTTGCTAAGCTTGGCATACAATTGACGCTCTCTCAATATTCTGAATACTGCATGTTCTTCCTCATTCTTAGAATATATCAATATGTCATCAATGAATACTATCACAAACTTGTCCAAATAAGGATGCAACACATTTTTCATCAAACACATGAAAGTGGTTGGAGCATTAATAGGACCAAATGGAACCACCATAAAATCATAATGTCCATACCTAGTACAAAACGTGGTCTTGTAGATATCTTCTTCTTTGATGTGCACTTGATGATATCTTTATCTCAAGTCAATATTTGAGAACGTTTTTTCTCCCTTCAATTGATCAAACAATTCATCAATCCATGGAAAAGGAAATATGTTCTTGATACTCACCTTGTTCAGCTACCTGTAATTAATGCACAATCTGAGAGTACCATCCTTCTTCTTCACAAAAAATACTAGTGCACCCCAAGGCGACACACTTGGCCTTATGTATCCCTTATCAACCATTTCCTTAAGTTTCAACTTCAATTCCACCAACTCTAGATTGCTCATCTTGTAAGGTTCCTTTGATGTTGGTGCTACTCCTGGTACCAACTCAATAGATAAATCCACTTCCCTATGAGGTGGTAACTCTAAAATATCTATTGTAAACACATCCTAAGACTAATACAACACATGATACCTCTTCAAGACTTCATCATCCTCAACATGATTCCCCTTGTCACTAGAAATGTGCACTGCAAACAACACACACCCTTTCCTGCAACTA
The DNA here is from genome assembly GCA_000404065.3 of Pinus taeda. Lineage (NCBI taxonomy): Eukaryota > Viridiplantae > Streptophyta > Pinopsida > Pinales > Pinaceae > Pinus > Pinus taeda. The sequence goes on along the minus strand of APFE030363959.1, from coordinate 84,041 downwards.
TGCTTTACCTACATAGTTGTAACCATTCTCACTGTTGAATGCTTCTTCTTTCCCTGCAAGATTCTCTTCTCTCCATCATCATCCAAACACTCAATATCCTTCTCATAGCATTCTACCTTGGTCCTATGAGTAAACAACCAATCCATACCCAAAAGCATGCTATATGAACCCAAAGGAAGCACATTTAGATGTGTTGACGTAGGGATACCATTCAACTCAAATGCACAAACCCTCACCCAGTGATGAACTCTTTTCTTGGTCCCTATATCCAACTGCACCAACCAATACTTTGCATGCACTTCTTTATTCAAGCCACACTTATTCACCAAGTTAGGACTAACATAACTATAATTAGATCTTTGATCAATCAAAATGGAAACAACTCGATTGCAAAGCTTACCTTCCATCTCAATAATGGATGCCTGATGATTTTCCTACATGTTATCAAGTGTTTCATAAATCTAAGTAATGCTCTGACCAAAATCCCCAATTGTCTGTGCCTCCTAGGCGTTGTAGATCTAAGGTTTTCCACCCTGGTACAATGGACAATCCTTCTTACGATTAACCTTGCCACAAATCCAACACTGCAAAGATTATATGTCACTACCTTTATTTTGTTGCTCGTCAGTATGAGATCCATTTCCCTTCTTATTTTCACTTAACTTCTTATAATGAGTCACATTTTCTTTCTCACCTATATCTCGCTCATGAGCCCATTTTATTTCATTGTTCTCATTCCCTTTCCAATCACACTTAGGCTCAAACTTACACTTTAACTTCTCATAACAATGCTTCATCTTCCCAATGACATCCTCCAATAACTGAGGCTCATCATAATATATTTGATCCTTGAATTCTAATGGAAGTCCACTAATGAACCTTTGAACCTTCGTATTCTCATCATTGAGGTAAGTCACATACCTAAAGAACTCTAGAAATTTGGTTGTGTACTCTTCATCTATCATGGAATCCATCTTCAACTCATATAAATCCTTATCCTTTCCATCATAATATCTCTCAGACAAGTTCTTCTTCCTAAAGAATCTTTTGAACTCATGCCAACTCAACTTCTCTACCTTGAAGTTTATGACATGCTTCACATCTTCCCATCATATATATGTTTTTCCCTTGAGACTGAAAATAGTTATCTTGGCTTTCATGTTCTTTGTATAATAATGTAACTCAAAGAACTTCTACATCCCACGCAACCATGCTTTTGCATCTTTTAGTTTCTTCACCTCTCCATCAAAGATAGGAGGCTTTTCTTTCTTGAACTCATCTGGAAAGTATTGCTTCTCACTCCTCCTATAAGGATGATGGCGATGGTGACCATGCTATCTCTTTGAACCATAACTAGAATAGAACCCATAACCACAACCTCTCTTGTCAGTTCATCATCTACCACCTATGACCCTGTCATCCTTGTCCAACATGTGCCCTGATTGAGACTTGATACCATATGCCTCATTAATCCTTTCCTCCTATCCATAAATGATCCTTGGTTTTCCCTGTCTTTGCAAATATGATAAGCTCTAAAGGATAACTACATCGATATCGACTTCCTGTTCCTTAGCTCTAGCAAGTCTTCCTTGTGACTGAATTATCTTGTCATTATCTTCGTTCAAGCTTCTCAGTGTATCTTTTATGTCGAGAGAGTACTCATCTCTTAGTACTCATCTCTTTGTTGCTCAGTTTATCTATAAGGAGAGTCATGTGAGCTGTAATCAACCATTTTTCTCATCACATCTATATATATATACAATATATATATATATATATATAATATATATAAATATATATATATAAATATATATATAATATATATAGAATGACACCAACTTATCAACCTATCAACATCATGCATGATAACTCAAATTGTAACACTGACTATTTAAATAGCACTCATAGCAACTACAATGCATGCATACGACTGGCATACATGCATAACAATCACATCTAGCCCATCCAGTCCAAGTGTTTGAACCTGGAAGCTTTGATACCAATCTGTAATGCCTCACGCCAAATTTACACAATTTCAAAAGCTCGCAAGGGTAAACATGAGACGAGCGTCACTATGACATGACCCGACCTCTAAGTTCCAGTCATGAAAGTGGGGCCGACAAACCAACAACTTTACTAACATCCCTCAGAGACCACAAAACACTCAGAAGGTTTTAATCCACCCCAGGTGGTAAATCCCTGAGCTGAAACCATTTTTCACTGACCTAACACCCCAACCACATGAAAACCAAGGTAAGAGTGCGGTTATAGGCTCCAACCACACACATAGGCTTGATTCCATGTAGTTATGACCTAAATTCCCCTGTTTTTTCCAGCAGTTCCAAGACCTAAGCCACTTTTCTAGGCTAGCCTTGAGACAACTACCCAGAATTTCCTGTAACTTTCCAAAATCATATTTAACATGACGACAATGCTAAAAATTCAATCTTGAAACCATAACTTGACCTAGACTTCCTGGAACACACTATACATTTCATCAAACATATGGTAAACATGTGAGTTATATGTCATGAATGCATATCTAATATTAAATCTCTGAACTTCATCTGAAAATCACTGAGAAGGTCTAATTCCCTCTCAAGTAGTTGCAACAACACTTGCTAGCCCATGCATTCATCAACCATTAAATTTCTTTTGAAATCATGAACAAGAGCACATCATAGAACCATGCTTATAACTAGAATATTAGCCATGATAAAATAGCCATCAAATCAACATAATAACAAGTACAAGTTCTCATAAATCACAATAGGAAAATAACTCTTTTTAACATATGAAAAAGTCAACCAAGGAAGGGAATTCCATGTACCACCTGAACATAGATTGAGATGAACCAAATCCTTCTTTCAACCAATCACCCTTGTGCAATATTCCAAGCATGAATGTGGATCTTTTGAGATAAACCAAGACATAATCAACCAGGGACCCCATAGGTTAAACCACCTCCAACCTCAAATTATCATGATCTCAACTAAACCATTATTGAGATCACAAAGCCAAACCAATCTTGGATGCCTCAGAATTTATTCACTATACCCTTAGGATTTTTCTTGTCTCCACCCACTTGTCGAGGGCTTCCTAGAGAATACCATCTCCACCCCCAACCCTTGGGAATTTTACTAAGACCACCTCACTCGGTTCCAAAACCTTCTGGGAATCCAAATCTCAACCAAGAATAAATCCCATCGCAATATGGTTATCCATGAAATGGCAAGGCAAAGTTGAAATCACTATCAAACTAGGAAAAACCTATGCCAATGACAACAAATGAACCAAATAAACAAATGCATGAACCATGCATTCACACCTTAGCTAAGAAATCACACATGCAACATGTTACTTGTAAAATCCTCCTGTTGAAGTGGTTGATCCAACCTTATCTTTGCTTTCCCTTGCTTGTCATTTTCCTTCCTTTGCTTTGATTTTCTTGTCTTTTCTTTCTTGCTTTCTTCCTCCTCTTGGATCTCTCTCTTTGTCTCTCTCTCTAACACTATTCTTAAGCCAAAACTGACAAAAGTTGTGAACTAGTTCTCTGAAGCCTTTTCATTATTGATGTCTCATTTTCCTTCTAATTTCCCTTGCATGAAAATTTGTGTTCCTTCACCTTCCTTTTCTCCTATTTCTATTTATTTTCATAATTAAATGCCAATTATTGCCTCTTTGCCTTTGCCAATTTCCATACCCATAAATAAACCAAAAGTGATGCCCACTATAGTGATTGCCAAACATTCTACCTAGACTACGTGTCCCATGACCTTTGGCCTTATTTTGCCTTTATTATCCTTTATTACATTAAATTTTAACCTAAGGTTGTTACGAATACCCCATCGTACAAAGATCCCTCAACCCCAGGAGCCCTACATCTCAATTCCTCACCCTGTGAGCTTAGAAGGGGGGAAGAGATGGCTTAGTGTCCTCGATCAGCCCATACATTTACTTCGTAGGATGACATTCATCGATCCATGTTGGTCTTTGTAGATCGGAAACATATCTATGATACCAACTTAACCAACTCATTGAAGAGTTCATTACATTGCCTCATGCATTACCAAGAGAAGTAGTCCCATGTGTTTCTGTTCATCGAGGATATCAATTCAAATATTATGTTAGGAAAAATATATGTCACAAAAGGATATTTTTTTCACCCTTCCTCTCATGGAGGCAACAACCACAAGCGTAAGCTTGTTTCATACAACAACGCCGTCTCAATCTATGAAGATATATTTGTCCCAACTATATACAATATTCTCTACCAATTGAATCCTACTCTTTTTATCACAATATATCATGGTCATATCCAAAATATTCTCAAACAACTCTCCAAAGAGCTTCCTCAACCAAACTTCCCCCACATCTAGTCATGCTAGTAACCATGTACTCAATCTTGACCATGCTTATAGACTTATATTTCTTGCTCATAAAAAATATATCATTGTAAATCCCAAGCTAAAGAAGCACCCATTTGTGATTTTTTTTCCAACCGAATCATTAATCCATGTAGACTCATATCTCCAGCAGTATATCTCACAATTTCATCTTGAACTCAAAGGCCAACTCCCTCTTATGCTTGATCATTAGAGGCTCGCTACCTTTAAAGAATATATCATCAAAATATAAAATCAAAATCAAAGGTATACCATGGAACAACTTAGAGGTTTGGATAAGAATTATTTCCGGGCTTCACTAGGTAACTTGTCAATGTGAACATGCCAGGCTTGGGGAGCTTACTTCAAACCATACAATGATTTATACTCATAGAACTCTCCATCATCTGCTCCATATAGGTAGGTCTCTCATACTCACGGTTTGCTTCTGGTCTTGAAAATAATATTTTAGATTTTGTATCCTACAAACTCAACCATGCATATATGCATTATTCTAGGTTGTTGGGAAGCTTATAACTGCACCCTCAAGCCTTTCTCCTAGCAGTCGCGGCTTGGAATAGGAGAAATCTTCTAAGCACAAATCAGAACTTGCCAAAACTTCTTCAACAACATCAAATGGTTATTCATGTCTAGAAACCTTGCTTTAACAATCAAGAGTCATATTGTAAATAATAATAGATGTTGAGATCTTATGGAGAGTTGCTTCCTCTAAATGGGAAGCCACTTCAGTCAACATCATTAAAACTTCAATCTGTCCATCATAATATTATCATGCATCGACAAAATTGTTAAGTCACAAACTGTATCAAGTTCTCATACATATATCATAACAAGTCAACATCAGTTACTTCATCATCACATATGAACATGTTAACAAACATTCATCAAGGGTTTATGTCCTTTAAGTGTATCTTCATACTTCAAGGGTCACAACCACAACATAAAGTCAGGGCATCCAATTTTACTACTTGTCATATTTTCTAAGCTTAACAAAACCTTACAAAGATCAACAAGAGTATCAATCTAATTGTCACACTTTCATCATGCTTATCACAAGTATTAACAATAGTATCAAGTTTTCATATTTGAAATCCATGTATCTATCCTGCTTCTGGAATTTCATAATGTCTAAAATGTAAAATACTTGCCAAACATAAATATATCACATATACCATTAATCAAACTTACTTTAATATGTATACATGAAGGTGATATTATTTTCATACCTCGGGACTTACCTTTCCATCCTATATTGCAGCTTACATACTGATCCAATATCTTTTACTTACAGATGCATCGGAATTACATATGACAGAGTTAATTAACCATGGAACTTAAAATCACGTAAGCAATGTGGAAATAATCATAAGAACACAAAAAGCATGACACAATTATTTGATTACAGAGTTCATCCAATTTGGACTATGTCTCCAGGCCTTGCTCAATAATGGGGAGGCCTTCATTCAATTAATGGCATAAAAAAGAGATAAAATTACAAGCAACAATAAATTACAACCCTTATTCCTCCAAGCTAAAAGTTGGGCAAAAAATGGAGAGCCTGGCTTCAGAAACGGACAGTACCACTGAACTCCTGGTGAAAACAATGCAAAAACTCCTATCCAAACTCCCAATTTGGATAATCAGGCCTTCTATAACCTCTTGGAACCTCCCTACTTCTCAAGGAGAGGTCCAGCCTGCTGCCAGGGTTAGGGTCTGATGTGTTCAATAGATTGTGAGTATTTTTCCAGTCCTCTCTCCCTTGCTCCAACACGCATTCATATATATAGCATGTTGGCAACTCCTCACAACCTGGGTAGTTTTAACTTAAGAACCCAAGTTAGCAGGCAAAATCGGGCCAAAAGGATACACGGAAACAACCTTACCATAATAGTGAAGCCTTGTTCCAACAAGGCAAACCCGTTTCAACTTTTCATAAGGAATAACGACATGTTTATCGGTGTTTCCAACTTATCGACGAATAGTCCAAAGCCAAGACACAGGCACTCTGCAATAACCATGGACGCGAGAGGAGTGTTAACCATATAACATAATATTTCACGTCTGACAATCCCATCGAGATCACAATCGATGTGGAACCATCGACATACTGTCCTAGCTCACACCTCAGCACTCTACGATGTTTGCGGAACCGTCGGGTTTTATAAGCACAGAACATAAAATATCGCATACATTCGTCTATCGCGAAATTGCAATCGACGCTTATTATTAGGGCCTTTTGTAACACCATCCCCATTTGTGCGACTAAGATATGTGATAAATCACATCACAATTGGGTCTTCGCTAGGAGACAATTCTTTACTATTCATTCCTCCTCCAGCCTTCGCTATGCGATATCGCAATCGCAACCGACAACACCAAGGGCTGATTATCCTTAAGATGCTTCTCCTTTTAGCCAATATGCGATATATGGGACCCAATGGCAGGCTGCCACATGGCCCTTCCCCATTCGTTGGGATATTTTCCATGTCATCTCCTCCTGCCACCTGGACAAGTCAAACTCAAACTTTGACTTGCTCTAACTTCTTCATCTGGCCTCAGATTTGAGTGGCGTTCACACCATTGGAATCAAGATGACGAGCACTTCGATCTGATGCTAATTTTATCAATATTTTGTCATTTTTATTTTTGATCCTTTTACCATGCCACTAGTACTTTTCTGAAGATCCACCTGGATCAATCCTCCGGGATCCTCCTAGATCAATCCTCCCCATTAAGAGCTTTTGGACCAGCAAAAGACTTTTCAGTCAATTGGCAAGTGAGGAAATTTCTCCCTCACTTTTTCCTTCTCCATCCATTGAGCTTTGCTTGGATGCATTCCTTTGAAGTCAACACGGATATACTCCACATCTCCCTATCGTCAAGTTCTGGTTTTCCAATGGAGTATGATATCTTCGGGAAACTTATATAGATACTCTGGTGCAAAATCATCCACTGTAGGAATTTTTTGTTAGGATATTCCGACACATAGGAATAGTTAAGTATAACTTGGTCTAGTATAGAGTTAGGTAAAGTGTGTTTCTTTACTATGTACATTGTAACTTACAATCCGACGGTCACGATATGTAGTGATCTGACGGTTCATTCTCTCCTCGGTATTA
>APFE030363959.1:0-59072 GCA_000404065.3 Pinus taeda | reverse complement strand
ATGTTACAATACATATTTATACATGTCGAAGCATCCAATACCATGGACCGAAAACCATCGCGTCCAAAACCATGGACCGAAAACCATAGGTAGGTTCGCCCAACCTAATATAGGGTCCATAAATAACATAAATCTAAAAGGTACTTCTCTTTAGTGAGAGGTTATCATCTTCCTCTTCAACTAACCTTTCCTTCAATATTTTCATTTACTTCTTCAACAATTAGGCCTAATTGAGAGTAGCCCATCTAGGGTTATACTGAACCTATCACAAGTGCAAGGACAACTTATCATTAATCATGCTAGAGTTTCAAAATTGCACAGCTCAAGCCTTTATATTATCGCATGGTTTCTTTAAAACCCTAACCTCATGATATCCATCAAACCCTACTAACTAAATCGCCTAGAGTTTCCTTCAAACCCTAGCATTATTTTAGATCTCCTCCATCTTCTCTAGATTCCATTAAAGGTGTCTTATTAGGGGTGATCTCAATGAATTTTCTTCAACCCAACTCTGGTTCCATGTTAATTTTTCTTAAAGCTATAATTTTTGTTTTCTTTAGATAATTTCTTTTCATTATTTACACATTGAATTCGCCCCACATCATCATAACATTATTTAGCAACACATGAAATTATATAGAAATAGCAAAATCACCATCACTACAGCGGAACATAAAGGAACAATAGAATAAAAGAATTTACACATAGAGACACCAGGATTGGTCGGAGACCAGGGCAAAACCCCACAAGGGGGAAAACCCTTTCAAATTCTTCTTCTTATTAGATTGTCACTAAATGTTTATGAAAAGAGAGAGTACAATGATCCATATATTCAACCATAAAACTATCCATCAAAATCAAATAAGTAACATCCAAGAGATGAGCCCAATAATCCTAATAATCAAAACCATAATTTAGAAGCTTGTGGTCAACTATCATCATCTGTCGAAATCTGCGGTCAATTGTCAAAATCAAACCCTAGGTTCCAACCGCATGGAGAAAGAGATGTGTGTGCAACTGAAATCCTTCAACCACACTTATAAGATTGTGTGCCTCCAGTTGCAACTGAAAATATCCTATAGCGTCCTTGCGACTGAGAATCAAAAACCCTAATCACACGTGTGAGCTTCAAACCCTGCAATTTCAGACCTATACAAACCAATCTCTGCAAACCACTTCAGACTTGTGCGATCTAAACCAAAGAAAGAAGAATGATGATGATATCCACATGAGGGTCACTTGACTTATATTTATAGCCATATGTGGGTGTCCAATTTCTTTTTGGGTCAACCTTTCCTTTTTGTGCACATGTGGATTTCTATATTAAAATATATTTGTCTTTAACCAAATTAAATTCTTCCAAGGGCTAGGATGGGACTTTCTTGATGAGGTAGATTTTCCAAAGGAGGGAATTTATCCCTAAGCTACCGAAAAATAACAAAGAAAGTGCTATGGTACTAACTATTAAGTACCTTAGATCTGAATATAATAAGAATATGATAAGAATTCTCCACATTTTATCAAAATCAAAACCCTCAAGGTAGGAAAACACCTTAAAATTGATCATTTTATGGACGTAATTCATTCCCATTCACTTTCCTCTTCGAGGGGGAAACCTATAATGAACTAAGCTCTAAGAACTATACTCTTTTGTAGCACTCATAAGCATTTTTCCATCCATATTTTTAATTAGCAGGAAAACTCTAATCATAACAAACTTCTAGGCTACCTGGTGGACCTTCTTCAATGAGGCTTCAATATATTTATTCAACAATGGGTACCACAATGGGTTGTATTTAGTAATATAGTAGGCCTAGTCCACTTTCCATTACCTTTGCACAACCCTAAACTTCACACACCATTACCTTTGCACAACCCTAACTTCTGCACAAACCTTTTTTCTCCACACCTCTCATATTCATGTTTTATTACTTAGTTATTTTACCTTCACTCATTTTCTCCACACACCTTTTATTATTTAGTCAAATTTACTCTTATTTATTTTTACTTTTCACACTTATATTATTTTTCAGTTTGTTGCACCTCATTTTCACACTATTCATATTTCTCATATCACTTCTATCCTAAGTACCTTTGGCATATCTCTTTATGGAACATGGCAATGATTAGACACATATGACTAGGAAATGACCTAACATGATGACTAGGCAATGGGATTGCAATTAAAAACTACACCATGCCTGAGTTACATAGGGTCTCATGACTCTTTCTACTTCACACACAAGTAATATGAGTTGCCCATTTCTTTATTAATGTTTATTTATATTCTCTGATAACACACGTGGGATGAGTAGGATGGAGTTATAAATAAAGATAAATGGGAAAATATTTATGTGGATCAAATGAACGATTGTTGAGTCATTTCGTTCAGATGAATGATGGTTGAGTCATGAACTTCCAAAGGTCATAATTTGAGTTCCAGATGTCTGTTTTCAACAAGCAAGAGCTCATTGGATAGAAAAAAGAATGAGTAACGTGAGTGGTATTCAAGGTCAAAATTATAGTTATAATCTTGGAAAATTGAAAGAACATTCGAGACCAATTTTGAGCCTCACAACAAATTATTTTTAAATTTTTTATCGAAAGGGAACTTTGGGATATATGTAGCGGGACCAAGCTTTGAGAATGAATTCTTCGCTACATATTACTAAAAACGAATCTTTATTTAGTTTAAATAAAAGGGAAAAACCTAACCATAAAGAAATTATGAAGACAAAGTGAAGACTATAAAGAAGATGCCAAGCACATTGAGGCAAGTAGAAAAGAGGATGAGAGGCGAAGAGGCTCTAATATTTTGGCTCCTGAGTTTTATTGCAGAAGTTATTTTTCTACTAGTGTTTTGTTGAAGGAAATATTTTCTTTTCAAAGAGTTTTGTGAATCAACCGATATGACTTTTCCTTTCATATTTTCTTCTCATATCTCTTTCCAATAAGTTATTCTATGTATGTTGAGCAATTGGATTAATCTAGGACTAATTGTTTTTTCTTCATTCTTTTGAAAACTTTCATAACAAGGCAATAAGATCCATAGCTTGTAAAAATTTAACACACATTAATTAAAATTTATCTAATGGTCTCAAACAGTGTTAAACTTGTCACATTGGAATTTTATTGAAAGAACTATTTGAATGTTATCTTTCACTAATGAATTTATATGGTGATGGATTTTTTTTTTGTAAGCTACAGAAGGATCTATTCTATTATAGGCAATTAAGAAAAAATATGTACATGCAAAAGGTGATCCCAACCCGCCCCGAGGGGAAACCGGGTCTGTTGATCCCTATCAATCTGGGAATAACAATCAAAAGCATGTAAACATACACCACCGAGTCTACAATAATATCATCATTCAAGAGTCTTGATGATGGATCCCAGTTGGGATTTGAAACGTTGGCGTAAAAATATGCATACTGTGGGTTCTCCGGTTACTGATCCAAAAGACACAAACCACAGATCTCTTAAATCCAGTATCTTACTCTACTTACTTATGGCATTATGATTCTACCTACATAAAACATTATAATTCTACCTTCATACATCCTTATAACAGTTCAGGAACATTTTAAAAAAACAGGTTCTCCTAACGATTGACAGAAGAATTAAATTATATGGTGATGGATTTTGTGTACACTATCCTTTTGAAATTTTATGGGTGTTCTATATTTTGTTCTTAGCAATTCCCTTTCTTTCTTCTAGGTGATTGATCACCAACTTTATGAATGATCTTCTATATCTATAAAGTCGATCCTTGACTATAATTTCTTCTCATTCTTCCAAGGTAAATTTTATCTTTTGGTCCACAAGAGTCAAGTTCCAGTCCCTTAGGGACAAAGTTTGTACTATTAATTTGACTCTCACAGAGAGTTATTTCTAGGAGGACATGTCATTTTTGGTTCTAGAACTTTAATTTCCAAACAAGCAATTTGAATCTCATGATTGTTCATTGATTCTCTTAAGATTTTAGAATGCATGAAACTATTTTAGAGTTCTATGAAAATATGGAACATCACTTTATGTTTTGTCTATTGTTTTGTTTCAGAAATATCTCCTCATAAATGTGTGAATGAATGTGTACCTTGAAATGGATCATTTAATTAACATTTATCTATGTTCTTTGATGACCTATCCATCTTCACTCTACTTTCATCTTGTAAATTCATAGATAATCTTGGATTTACATTATTATAAAAGGAGGGGAAAATATTTGTTGAAAGCAGACCGAATAGATGAAAATTCTTCACAATCATGTTGATATATATATTTATATGTGTGTGTGTGTGCGCGCGCTTATAAATAAAATATGCTACATGAGAGCCTTGTTGGAAGAAATTTTAGGGTTTTCTATTTAGCACTCAACCATTGCATTCATAAAAAAATATTATGATAATATTCTATACATTGAAAGAGGAGTATCACCTCTATAAAAACAAGGAGATAATTTCTTGTTCGCCACAATATTTTCTCTTAATGTTGGTCTTTTTTCCCTTGAGAAGGAAAATGATCAACATTTTTTGCGACTTTGTTGGGGATTGATTTATTTTCAAGAGATCCAACTTTCTTGAGAAATTGGAAGTTGTTTGGTTCAAGTTCTAATAGTTGAAGATGAAGCAATTTCTTCTATCAGATAGCCTACAATATTTTGTATTTAGAATCTTGGACACAAGTTAGTTATTGCAATTCGAGACTCTCAAGCATGGTTGGAGTAATAAGATGATTTGGTTATGCACAAGGCTACATTGGAAGTCTACTTATACTTGAGAATATCCCTTCTCTTCATGTAAGTCTGAGTAGGAGATTTTGTTTTCCTTTGTTCTTTCAATAAAGTTTTCTTGTTAAGAAATTTTTGGATGGAGATAATGGTTTTGGATGACTCCATAGCGCAATGGAGTAGGAAACTAGTTAGGTTTTGGATTCTCAACAACCCACATGGGGTACTCATTATCCACAGTTGGAGCCAAATATTGACCCAAATTTTGTGCACTTCAACAGAGCCACGGACTTAGTTATTTTTCTATATACTTGTGTGGAGAAATGTTTCTCCTTTTAATAAAGAGAATAAAAGAAAAGGCATTAGTAATAAAGAAATTGTTCTTGTTTATCTTCTCATTTGATGGCCCTCTTTTCAACTTCATCCAACATTTTGTAGAATCAAAAAAGGAAGATCACATGCCAAAGATATCACTATCGCCCCCACATATCTCCATTATTTCCTATCTTGTCTTTTCATTTATCTATTTTCCATTTTCATGACTAGGTATTTTTTTATGCAAATTACCTTACCTCCTCTTCTCCCTTTTTACTTAATCATTTTTAGTCATTTCCCAAGTTGTGCGGAAGTAGTCCCCCATTTCATATTCGTCTACACACTCCTTTCTCTACACATTTATACTTAAATATTCTTAAGGATGTGTGTAAGGTCTTGCATACCACATCATCCACACAACCCTAACTTCCACACACTGATTACCTCCACAAAACACTAACTTCAACACAAACTTTTTCTCCACACACCTCTCATATTCATATTTTACTACTTGGTTATTTTACCTTCACTCCTTTTCTCCACACACCTTTTATTTTTTATTCAAGTAATATTTCTCCTATCACTTCTATCCTAAGTGCCTTTGCCATATATTTTTATGACAAATGGTAGCTAGATGCACATATCATAGAGTGACACTTGGAAGGCAATGATTGAACAAACATGAGTAGGAAATTACTCAACATGATTACTAGGCAATGAGATGGAAATCAAAACTATATCATGCATGTAGTTACACAAGGTCACGTGACTCTTTCTACTTCACTCAAAAATAATATGAGACCATTTCTTTATAAATTATAGTTGATATTCTCCCATAGTGCACATAAGATGATTAGGGAAGAGTTATTCAAAAAAAAAAAAAGAGGCAAATATCTATGTGGATAAGATCAATTGTTGCTAGTGCATTTCGTCCAAATCAACATCAATGGTTGAGTTATGAAATTTCGAAAGTCTTAACTTGAGTTCCGAGCGTTCACTTTCAACAACAAAGAGCTTGTTCGAAAGGTAAAAGAATGAAGAACGCGATGGGAGTCGTCTTCAAGGAAAAAATCTAGATATAATCTTGGAAAATTAAAAGAATAGTAGAGACAAACTTTTAGCTTTTCAACAAATTATTTTTTTTTAAATAATTTATAAAAAGGGAACTCTGTGATTTCCAAAGTAGGATTTAGCTTTGATAATGAATTCCTAACTACATATTACTAAAAATGAATTTTTATTTAGTTGAAACAAAAGGGAAAAACCTAATTGTAAAATAGTTACAGAGAAAAATGGAAGACTATAAAGAAGATTCCAAGCATATTGAAGCAAATATACAAGAGGACGAGAGGCGAAGAGGTTGTGATATTTTGGCTCTTAAATTTTATCGCAAAAGTTTTTATATGATGGGTTTTTACTGAAGGAAACTTTGGCATTCAGAGTTTTTTGAATTAGTTAGATTGAATTTTCCTTTCATATTTTCTCGTCATATCACTTTCCAATAGGTTATTTTAGGTATGTTGAATAATTGGATTAATCTATCACTGATTGTGTTTTCTCTGCTCTTTTACAAACTTATTTATAGATTGTAAAAAGTGAATGTATTTTAAATAGTTTATATAATGGTCTTAGGCGTTGTTAAACTTGTCATATTGGAATTTTATTGAAAGAATTATTTGAATGTTATCTTTCACTTATGAATTTATATGGTGATGGATTCTTGAGTACACTGTCCTTCTGCAATTTTGTGGGTGTTCCTTATTTATTTATTTTTTCTAAGCAATTCCTTTTCTTCTCGGTTATTGATAATCCAACTTTATAAATTATCTTGTATACTTGTAAAGCCAGTACTTGATTGCAATTTCTTCTCATTATTACAAGATAAATTTTATCATTTGTTCCACAGGATTCCAGTTCTAGTCCCTTAGGGACAAAGTTTGTACTATTATTTTGACTCTCGCAAAGAACTATTTCCATGGGGACATGCCATTTGTGGTTCTGAAACTTTAATTTCCAAACAAGCAATAGGAATCTTGGGATTTTTCACCAATTCTCTTAAGATCCTAGAATGTGTGAAACTATTTAGAGTTTTCTGGCAATCTAGACCATCACGTTATGTTTTTTCTATTGTTCTGTTTTAGAAATATCTCCTCATAAATGTGTGAATGAATGTGTACCTTTAAATGAATCACTTAGTTAAAGTTTATCTATGTCCTTTGATGACCTATCCATCTTTACTCTACTTTCATCTTGTAAAGTCATAATTGATCCTATATTTACATTATTTTAAAAGGAGGCAAAAATATTTGTTGAAAGCAAACTCAATAGATGAAAATTCTTCACATTCATATGTATGTATGTATGTTCTTATAAAGAAAATTTACTACATGAGATCCTTGTTCGAATACTTGTTGGGGTTTCCTATTTAGCACTCACTCAATTACATTCATCATAAAACATTTTAAAGAAGAGTACCACCTCTATAAAAAAAAAGGAGAGGCTTTCTTGTTCCCCACAAGCTTTTCTCTTGATGTTGGTCTCTTTTCCCTCGAAAATAAAAATGATCAAAAAAAGGGTCAATATATTTAAGTTAATTTCCTTTAAAAATAAAATAAAATCCACCAAACCTCAAACTCCCTCCTTGTTATCACCAACAATGCTCCTATAGAAGAAGCTAATGTAACAATTAATCTCAACAATTGTTCATAAAGATAGAACCATTGGCATTGACATGCATGTCTTATATCATTTTCATTAGACTCAAAATGAACAAATATATCTTTCATTATTATATATAAATAAAACTATGTTAAAACAAAACGAAGCACAAAATTCTAGTTGTATACATTAAAATTATATCTATTATAATTTTGAACTCTCATGCATCCTTGTTCCTAAGAAAAATGTTTATTGTTTTGTTATTAAAGACAATGTTAGAATGCATTAGATGTTATATTAATTCAAAAACACTCTTTCAACCTTGTATATAGCTTTTTACCTCACATACCTCTTCACCCTACTCTGTATATAATGTTCAAAATTTGTTACAGTTTTATGTCATCATCTAAAAAGATACCAGAAATATTCATGTAGTAAGTCTTATCTACCTATGTTACTTCTCATAGT
Source organism: Pinus taeda (assembly GCA_000404065.3). NCBI lineage: Eukaryota > Viridiplantae > Streptophyta > Pinopsida > Pinales > Pinaceae > Pinus > Pinus taeda. Next base: position 50,902 of record APFE030363959.1, on the reverse strand, counting down.
TGTATAAGAAACAAAAATATAAGTAAACATAATTATTTTCAAGATTTATATCATGTTAAAAGGTGTTCCCTTCCTATTGTACTAATATTATCCAATTTCCCTATTCTAGCTTTGGAAAGTTCATCTACTATCATGTTCCTATCCCTATATATGTGAAAATAATACTTGTCAGAAAATTGAAAGGAATGATTGTACATCATTAAATAGGGTTTGTAATGTAAAGTTTTGCAAAATTATTTCCTTGTGCATCCATGAAATTATAAAAAGAGAATCACCATAAAATTGAATATGAGAAGCCCTTGATTCTTGGGTTGATTTCAAGATAATTTTAATGGCAATCAATTCATAGAGTTATTTGATTACCACCCAATTCTAGCTTTGAATTTAATGTATTGTTTTGCGATAAATACGATATTCCTCTTGGTCCACTCCTAGAAGGGGTCCCCTAAGAGGCACAATCAAAGTATGCCCATGGGAAGTTCTTATATATTAATTATTCTATGTAACCATGACTTGTTTACCTCCACTAAGATTTTGGGTATATAGTTAGGATGTTTATAGCCCACAGAATACATTTTAATGTTAGTTCCTCTTTTCCTTCAAACAATTTCAGATTCCTGGCTAGCCAAACTTCCCATGCAATGTTTGAGTGAAGATCGTATGTATCTATAGCATATCTTTTTAATGACTTCCAAAAATACTTTTGGGATCCATGTTCTTGACATCCAACATTTAAAGATTGCTTCTAGCGCAAATTTCATCACTTCCAAGCATCTTCCTAGGGAAATTCACTTATTAAACCAAGTGTTTATATTCTTTTCCACTTTAATTGTTTACCATTCCCAATATTTTTTTATTTTTATTTTTTGGATTCAAGTGGGAGCCTCAGTACTTTAATCCCATGTCAAGACCTGTTGGCTTGAAAGGAAGAATTTGTGAAAAATATTTCATTTCCTACTTAAGTACACCCCATGGTGAGAGATTTAATTTCATTCTTGTTTCCTTCTAGAGTAGATCCATAGTCACCTTAAACTTTACAACCACTATTTTAGTTCTACCATAGAAAATAAGTATGCTATAAATATGTTTTATTCATAACATCATTTATATTAAATGAATCTTGAAAATGAAATTGAGTTAAAACATTGCATGTAACAAAAAAAATGTGAGTTTCAAAGCGGACTTCACGAATTCAATTGATCATTTAATTGCTTGGCTAGCCCATTCTTATGTTTATACTATGATCCAAATTAAAACCATAATCTAAAACCCATGAATTGGTTGGGTTTTGAAACAAAAACCAAAAAAAAAAAAAAAAAACATTTTGGAAGTATAATCATTGTTATTCCAAGAGAACAAGAGAAATCACAACCCAACAATGAGAGATGAGCCTTGACATAGGGGGTAATGGGATGAAAGTGCAAGAATTTGAACTATAGTGAGGCACTTCTCTGATCAAACTACACATCTTCACAAAGCTCGTGGCCATAACTTCGGGAGAATTAACCTTGTATCATATGTGTGCTTAGTTATTTCAAGATGATTATTTTCATTACTTTTTTATTATATAGAAAACTATGAAAGAAATTCTATGTACTGGAAATCATTAGGAAATTTTGGGTCCAACCTCTTTTACAGGAACAAACTCAATTATGGTTGATCAACTCTATAATAATCAAGAAAATTTGTAAAGTAGGCAACCCTTTCAAGTAGATCATGAACAAAATTAAAAGGTTGAACCTAAAAATGTGAGATTACAATGACCATATTCAAGAAAATAACTTGATTATTATTAGTTTTTATCCACATCACTATATATAACCATTTTTTTGAGCAATGCCCATTAGCTTGAAGGCATCATCAATACTTGCTTCTCTCTACAAAAAAGTTATGAGATAATATAAGACAAGTATAAATAGAAACAAAATCCATAGAAAATTTGCATAAACATTTGGATCAAAGAGTTGTTTTCAATGGCTATCTTTGAAAAAAATGCACCTTCACCTTATCGTGTTTGGAGTAATATTGTGACTAGTTTCTATAGAAATTGTAGCTTTTGCAAGGTGTGTTTTATCTTATTTGGTAGCATGGGTGAAAAGGGCTCACATGATTATTCCATTTTATCCCATCCAAGCAATATTACCTTTTTTTCTTGTACATGCTAAAATGTGAAAAATACCATCTCTAACTAGAAAGTAATTATTTGTATTCTTCCATCCCCATAAAACCTCACAATTTCAATTTCTTTGTGGTGTACAACCTACAAAATAATAGTACATGGAATCATCTTCTTGTGAGATTTAAGCCTCAAATTTGAAGAAATTTAAACCTATTATTGTCCTCTTTCACAAGAAAGAGATCTTATTAGATCCATAGCTAATAGTGACAAGTTTGAAATTTGACATGTCGGTATCCCATCTCTTAGGTTCTCTCATTGAACCTTCAATGTTGTAAGCACATAAACTATAGAAAATATGACAATGTCCTATCCTATAGAAGACGATGGGAAATAACTAGATAAACAACATAGAGATTCTCTATTCTAGGAATATTAGCAACTCTCTTCATTATTTCTTCCAGCTTCTTGCAGTGGATCATTGTCTTTCTCAACTCTAATATGAAACACCACATATTTTGGTTGAAACATGAATGGGATCACTTGTATTTTCTCATAATTAATTCAAGTAGTGCATGTGAAACTCTCAAACTAGATACAACTTTAGAGACTTGGGTAGACCTTTTTTTTTCCAAGTTACAAAGCTTAAGGAAAACCCCCAATTACTTTGCTTCATTTAGAGGATGGTACACAAGGTAAACCTTAGATTCTTTAGGGAAAAAGACCAATCGACAATAAGGCTCAAAACCATTACAACAACATACCCTTTATGAGCTCAACATGTCAGTAGTAGGGAATGAACCTAGTTTGGAAGGATAGCACTAATTCCTCCCAATATAAATCCAATTGACAAAAGAGACTAGGGAAAATTTATCGACAAGAACTAGACATTCAAAGGCTTTAGCATAATCCTAGATATACTAATGGTCATGTCAAAGAAAATGGTTCTTTCCCTCCAACTTAATCTTAGGGTTCATCCACTCATCCAACAATGCCATATCCATTTCTACCTTCCACCACTACTTATTACCCTTCACCACAAGGAAAAAATTGAATGGATTGATGCATCTAAAGCATAAGAAGCCATGAAAGAGATAATTGGAACCATGGAGGGAGAAGCATTGCTTGAAACCTGAGGGCTCAAAAAGTTGTGGCAAAAATAATTGAAACTATGGAGGGAGAAGTGTTGATAGAAACCTAGGGGCTCTGAAAGGTTGATCTCTATTTAACATTTCCAAACATCGCCTCTAAATGTATGTTATATTGTTGTACCATATATTGGGAAATTTCAAGATGACTAGCACTATTTATTGTTAATTTTGGGTAGCATCGGATGTGCTCTAGCTCTGAAATTTGGTGGAGGGGTTAGAACATAAAAGATCTCCAGAACCCAAAAATCGTTTGAAGGAATTCCACCCAAATGAGGAGTTATTAAAATAATTAATATTTTTAGTGGGTTCCTAAGTCTAAACTTGGGAAAATAAAAATATTAATGTGTATTAATAAAAATATGGGTGAGAAGGTTCTAAGTGACGAAGATAAAGCATGTTTTAATATTAGTCGTTGATTAGATATTAGATCACGGTTGTTGATTCATCAATAGGAAAAGTATAAGAGGAGGCTTGAGGGTCAGTTGGAGATACACCAAGAGATCAAGAGTTCATTTTTTCTAGGGTGTCATTTGTTGATAAAGTCAAGCTAAGTGATCTGAGTTGCAGTGAGAGAGGGGCAGTTCGGCAGAGGGACTTCAATCTAAGGCCGAGAATACATAGCAGAGAGGGAGCGCAGTAGTAGGAGAGACAGCGCAGCTCCAGAGAGGGTGATGCAGAAGCCGGAGGGGTTGACGCAGGTCCTTAGAGGCAACGCTAGGGTTTTCGGTAGGGCAGAGAGAGAGCAGTTCAACATATTGACTTTCTAAGCAAGGGAGGCTCACTAGGAGGGTGATGCAACTCCTAGAGGAGGTGACGCAGTTCCAGGGCAGAGCTTGGAGCAACCATCCCTACCCAGCGCTGCAAACAATAATTGTTATCTATGGGGCTTGATCATCCAGTTGCTGGATTTTCCAAAATATCTGTCTCCGGATAGAGGTACTTCTACCATGTTTATTCTCTTTTGGGCGAGCTAGATGTGGCACCCTAGTTGTATTAAGCAATCTGCTTAATAATACAAACCCTCTATATGTTGCACCGGTTTTCCCGAATTGGGTTTTACCAGGGACGATTGTCCAAAAATAATGGTGTCCCTTGTGTGATTGCCTCAGTTTATTTCAGTTCATGATCTGTATGTATGTGTAGGCTGCAATAGTGTTTTTCATCGTTGTTTAAGTAATTAAATAACTTGTTAAATGTAAAGAACAAGTAGGATATGATTAACAATTGATTGCATTAGGATTTTTTATGTGTAGATTCATAAATTTTCACGTTCATTTCTATTTCTACAGAAACAATTGTCAGTTTGACAAATATTACATGTTGCCTACACTTTATAAATCTATTTAATGTACTAGTTTTAAGTTTATGGATATTAATCATTGTTTCTTTATTTCTTATATGTCACATATATAGTTGTTTGATCACTCATTGAATTGAACCCTAATCAATTAAATAGACACACCATGCCAAATAAGTGAGAGAATATATGTTATCTGCATAGCTAACATGTACATAAATTAATTTGGGAAAAAACATCCAAGTGGCTTTAGACATGACAATCAACTTATAATGCACCATGTATAACTTTACATAAATATTTTGGGCCATGTAGATACTTGGTTGTTGGTGTTGAAAGAATGTAGTAAGAAAGGCTTAATTTGACTTTAGCTTAGTCAAATTGAGTAAATCGAATTTCCACATCAACAGGACAACTTGGAGGCAATTAACTAGTGTGACATTGCTCTTGTCACTTAGTTAGCTTAGTAAATTCAAGTTAGAGGGCTTGGATTTCAGTTATGCATGTATGATTGCTAAATTTTAGTAATTCAGTTAAGTTATTTTTAGTTGTATTCAGTTAATTGGCCTCTAATTATTGATAGAGTCAGTGGAAGGTCACTTGTGTAGTGGGACAATAGTGTAACTCAGAGATCTATCAATTAACTGATCAATCAACCTAAAATAGCTAGTGCATGAAACGACTTCAAGTTCATCAACTAAAGTGGAGATGACAAGTCAGTGTAACATCAATTGTAGACTAGTTTTGAGTGTACAGGCGTTGCATGAGCCTAGGAGATACTTGGGAATTGTGTAATCAATTTGCAGGAAATTCCTATCTTTTAGGGGCTAATTTCCTCAAGATTTGCAAAAGGAAATAGGAGGATTGGTGAGAAAATAATTGGCTAAGTGTTGGCCATAGTTTCTCATTGAGCAGAGAGAACAATTATTATTTTGCAAGTTGAGGTCAGAGCTGGAGCTAGCAATTGTAATAGTTTCTCTATTCAATTGATTAATGCAAAGAGGCTTTAGGGGATTTTCCCAGTTGGGTTACCCTAGAAATCATTGTGTATTTGTGGTTTTTCTTATTGCATGTCTATGCATGTTGTTCTAAATTGTGGTTTCCATTCCACAAATCAGTGGAGTAGAATTGTGTCTCTCGTTTTCAGTTTGAAATCTTGAGAAATTGAAATTTCTATCAACTTTCTACATGGTATCAAAGCACTTGAAACTACATTAGGACCAATATTTCAACCTTGTCTCTCAGGAATTTCAAGTTAGCAGCTTTAGTGCAACAATTTTTCTTCAAGATCGGGAGAATGTCTTTCAACAGACAGAGATTGGAGTATACCCTATAGGGCAGCTCAAATTTGATAGCCTGGAAAGATCGAATGGAAGAAGTTCTCGATGACAATGGTGTGTTAGAATATGTTAAAACTGAGATTGCAAAACCCTAGCATTTTGATGCACAACAATTAGCCCAATGGAAGAAGAATGTTATAAAGGCCAGGAGAATTCTTTTGGAAGGTGTGAGAGACCATGTTGTCTCAAATATCCATGGCATATAGATACCATTTTCTATATGGGAGACACTTACTGAGCTATTTGAAAATAGCAGTGGCCATAGAAAATTGGCCCTAAAAAAGAGACTTTGAAACATAAGAATGCAAAAGAATGTTACTATTTCACAATATCTCTCCAGGTTTACACAAGTTCGAAATGAGCTTGGAGGGGTTGGGGTGAATGTTGCAGAACATGACCTGGTGAGCCTAGCTCTTTTACGCCTTCCAAAATCTTGGCACAACTACTAGGATTCTATGAATGGAAGGGAAAAATTACCGAATTTGGAAAGGTTTTGGTTCGATTTGGTTCAAGACGAGTTCAGGAGAAATAATAGAGATGGGACATCATCCAAAGCTGATGTTGAAGATAATTTCACCTTGGTTGGAAAGGGAAAAAGGAATAAGACCAAGGGAAAACCTGAATCTAACCAAAATAATGGCAAGAAGAAAGAGTTGAGCAAGATAAAATGCTTCCACTGCCACGAATACAGACATTATGAAACCAAATGTCCACACAAAAAGTCTACCAAGAAGCCTTGAGGAGGAGCAGGAGGTGAAGCATTGGCTTCACAATTCGAATCGGACTTCACGCTGATAGCATGCATGGCTAGCGTTATTATTGGGAGTGTGTGGTACCTTGATTCCAATGCCTCGTTCCATATGACATGATGCAAGGATTTTTTCAGTAGCATGGAGGAGAAGAATCTCCATATGCGTATCGAAATGGGGGATGATGGTAGGTATAACGCTACAAGAATTGGTACTATCACCATCAAGAGGGAGAAAGCCTCTCCTCTTCACCTCAACGATGTTATGTTTGTACCCGGGTTGAAGAAGAACATGATCTTTGTAACAATATTGGAGGATAGAGGTTATGATGTTATTTTCAGTAAAGGGAAAGCCTTTTTGAGACATATGGCTACAAAGAAAGTGAAGCAGATCGAGGTTTGCGTGAAGAACCTAAACAAACTTGAGGTGGGAGATTGCGTTGCATTGAGTAGTAACGCTGAAAAGGTGCAGAGGAGATGTTTGAGAACTCTAGCATAGGAGAGTGGGTCATCTACACCATGGAGCCTTAAAAATCATGCAACAAATTACCATTGGTCTCTCTAAAGGCTCCCTTGACTAGCAAGATGTCTGCAAGGGTTGCACATTGGAGAAATATGTCAAATCCACTTTCCATGAACGAAAGAGTAGAATAGATGCAATCTTGGAACAAGTCCACTATGATGTTTGTGGACACTTTTCTACAACCTCCACTGCATAACATAATTATTATGTTATTTTTATTGATGATTTCTCTAGAAAATGTTGGATCTTCTTCATGCAGAATAAGGATGAAGTTTTCTAAAAAAATTGAATTTAAGGCATTGGTTGAGAAGGAGACTGGGAAGAAGGTGAAGGCTCTCAAGAGCGACAATGGAGGTGAATTAGTTTCACATGCCTTCAAGGATTTCTGTGTGAAAGAAGGTATTCGAAGAGAACTAATAACATTCCATAACTCATAACAGAATGGGGTCGATGAAAGGAAGAATAAACGCATAGTGGGAGAAGCAAGGGCCATGTTGCATGATCAGGGGTTGTCATTGCATCTATGAGTAGAAGCATGCAACACAGCAGTCTTCTTGCAGAACCAGAGTCCTCATAGAATACTTAGCATGATCACACCGGAGGAAGATTTCTCTGGGAGAAAGACTATTGTGTCTCATTTAAGAATTTTTTGAGCTTTAGTTTATTGTCATGTCTCCAACGATTCGAGGAAGAAACTTGAGCCTACAACATAGTTGGGAGTTTTTATAGGATACATCGAAACTCCACAAAATTACCGAGTATATTTACCTTCATTGAGGATGACAGTTGTGAGGAGTGATGTCAAGTTCGATGAGGAGAAGGTTATGATATGTTCTCTGGAATGACAGTTGAGTACCCCACCAGAGCAGGAGATTTTAGCTCTAAAGGAAGAGCCTCGGATGCGCTTCAGGATGTTGTGGAGTAGCCACATGCAGTGGAGCAGACAGGGTGAGAGTGCAAGCAGCCACTCAACCAGAATCTTCTAGAGAAGGGAGAAATAGAACCAGAGAAGCTGGTAGATTGTTGCAGGATACAAGGGAGAATGTGGGAGCCCCCACATCACATCACAAGCAAAGGAGGTCACCCGATAGGTACACTGGTTACATGGATCTCGTAACAAAACTCATTGAGACAAAGCCTTCTTCATTTGAGGAAGCAATTTCAAACCCTGTTTGGGTTGATGTCATGGTAGAAAAATATGAATACATCATGAAGAACAGTGTATGGGAGGTGGTGTCTAGACCAGAAGGGAAATCAGTGGTTAGTTCAAGATGGATCTACAAAGTGAAGCATGCAACTGACGAGAGCATTGAGAAGTGCAAGGCCAGATTTGTGGCCAAAGTATTCTCCCAAGTAGATGGAGTGGACTATGAGGAAACTTTTGCACCAGTTGCAAGATATTCCTCAATCAAATCGATTCTAGCTTTGGCTGCACGGATGGGGTGGAAAATCCACCTAATGGATGTGAAGACCACCTTTCTCAAATGGTGTTGTTGAGGAGGAAATTTGCATAGAGCAACCAAAAGGATTTGAGACATGATCAAAAGTCACATGTGTATAGACTCAGGAGAGCATTATATGGTCTCAAACAGGCACCTTGAGCATTGTACACTTGGATCAATAGTTATCTCAATGGATTGGGCTTCACCAAAAGTGAAGCAGATCCGAACCTCTATCATATTGTAGTAAATGATAAGTTGTTTATTCGTGTTTTGTGTGTTGATGATCTAATATTGACAGGTGATGAGCAGTTGATCCGCTCTTGCAAAGAGGATCTTTCTAGGGAATTTGAGATGAAAGACATGGGCTTAATGCATTACTTCCTTGGGTTGGAAGTATTGCAAGGTGATGGTGAATTGTTTGTCCCGGGGAAAGTATGCCTCTGAAATACTTCAAATATTTCACATGTAGAAGTGTAAGCCCATGGACACACCTCTTGCTACAAACTGGAGGAAGGAAAATGCAACTTTAGGTGAAGAGGTTGATGTTACCATTTACAAGCAGCTTGTGGGGTCTTTAATGTATCTTGTGAACACAAGACTCGACATGTGCTATGCAGTAAACCAGTTGAGTCAAACTATGGTGAGGCCTACCAAGATGTATTGGAAAGAAGCAAAGCATGTGTTACGGTACCTCAAAGGCACTACTGAGTATGGATTATGGTACAGGAGGACAGAGGGAGTGAAGTTTCAAGGCTTCATTGATGCAAATTGGGAAGGGAGTCCATCAAATAGGAAAAGTACTTCAAGTGCTCTCTTCAGTGTTGGGTCTGCAATTATTCCCTGGTACAACATGAAGCAAAGGTCTGTGGCACTCAGCTCAACAAAGGTTATTACACGACTGCAAGTCAAGGAACATACGAGGCCATATGGATGAGGAAAATACTTGTGGGTCTTTTCGGTCAGGAGATGGATCCAACAGTGATATATTGTGATAATCAGAGTTGCATTAAGCTCTCTAAAAATTCAGTATTTCATGACAAGTCCAAGCACATTGATATCTGGTATCATCATTTGCGGGATTGTGTGAAAAGGATAATTATGTTGCTACAATACATTCCAACTGAAAAGCAAGATGTTGACATCTTGATAAAGGCATTGTTAAGAGGCAAATTCGAACTCTACAGGTGCAGGATAGGGGTGGTGAAAAATCTCTTTCTTGCTAAGAGGGAGTGTCAATGAAAACATGTAGCGAGAAAGACTCAATTTGACTTTAACCTTAGTCAAATTAGGTAAATCAAATTTCCACATCAACGGGACAACTTGGAGGCAATTAACTAGTGTGCCATGGCTCTTGTCACTTAGTTCAATAAATTAAGTTAGAGAGCTTTGAGTTCAATTATGCATATGCGATTGCTAAATTTTAGTAATCCGGTTCAATTATTTTTAGTTGTATTCATTTAACTAACCTCTAACTATAAATAGAATCAGTTGGAGGTTAGTTGTGCAGTGGGACAACAATCTTACTCAGAGATCTGTTAGTTAACTGATCAAACAACCCAAAATAGCTAGTGCATGCAAGGAATTTGAGATCCTCAGCTGAAGTGGAAATGACAAGGCAGTGTAACATCAGTTGTAGAATAGTTTTAAGTGTACAAGTGTTGCACGAGTCAGGAGATCAATCCTTGGGAATTGCGCAATCAATTTGGAAGAAATTCCTATCTTTCAATGGCTAGTTTCCTCAAGATTTGTGCAAGGAAATAAGAGGCTTGGTGAGCAAATAATTGGCTACGTGTTGGCCAGAGTTTCTCATTGAGCAGAGAGCACAATTATCCTTTTGTAGGCTGAACTCAGAGATGGAGGTAGCAATTGTAATAGTTTCTTTATTCAACTAATAGACAAAATTTACCACATCAACAGAGACAATTAGTTGGTCCTCTTGAAAAGAGGAATCCCTTCCCATGGTTGGAATTTGTCATTGAGCAGCCAAATTAACATAATTGACCCCATTTGCCAAATGAATGAAGGCACTAATCTTGTTTTGTTGATCATTCTAAATTTTCTCTCTTTTCTTCCTTCATGGTAACTAGGGTTAGGGTTTGGCCTAAATTTGCATTTAATAGCATTTTTATACCTATATATTATTGTCCTTTAGGTAGGAATTGCATTTATTATGTTTAAAAAGCAAAATTTATCATTTATTGCATGTTTTACCATCCAATTTAGGGTTGACATCTAGGGTTTATGTTGTTATTTTGTTGATTTTCAGCCATTAAAAACTTAAAGTTGCCTATCCCTTTCCTACCCAATTGATAACCTTCAATTGTTTGTTGATTTTATCATTTATAGGCTATTTCTTGGCCATTATATGGTTTTTCATGCTATAAATATGCCCATCTTTGAAACCCTAACTTGTAACAATGTTTCCTTAGTTTATTAGAGTTGGTGGGGTGTGTACTTGAATACTTGTATTTGAAATCCTATCTTGGCCTCTGAGGCCTTGTTGATACCTTCTTCCATAACCATTAAGTTCCTACCACCCTCGAGCCATCTTTTATTGAATACCTATCCAAGTGATATTGTTAGCAAGATCTTTGGAGAGTCACTCATTTTAGTAACACTAGGTCATCTATCCTCTAAGCCTTACCAAGGAAGCCTCCCTTGTGAGGATAATATCCAACCACAAAATAACAACAAATAAGCCACATAGGTGATAACGGTGGTTGATCTCTTTGTTGCCCTAGGACCTAGGTTGCCTAGTGAGGCTTTACACCATATTGTTACATTTTGCAATGACAATTTGTACATCCTTACATATGTTTTCAGCAAAATCTAGAAATTATCTCACAACCCTGCTTATAAAATGTTTTTAAATATCTCAATAACAAATTTATATGCATCACTAGAGAGCAAACACAAAGAAGAATAGTAAATATGTAATAGATGTTATGGTAATTATATCAATATTATTGTTAAGTATATAAACACAAAGGCACAATGTTTTACTTTCGTGAGTAGTCATACTTATAAATTAGAGCATCACAAGATTCATTATAACAACTCATTTATTCTTTATAAATTATATATTTATTTATTAATATGAATTCTTTTATGTTATCCTTTTTAAATATATTTTCCTGTAACTAAATGTACTATTATTCATTACAATATGTGCATAGTGGCAGACACGCATCTTACAACAAAAATGAACCTGCATATAAAAGAGACTTTCCAAAAGCTGGGAAATGAACCTGCCTATAAAAGAGAGTTTACCAGAGCTGAATTTCACATGCCTTTGGGAGAGATGAAACCAAAAAGCATGCACAAGAAATTGGGATTGTATTGAACTGATATTTAGGCAGTGTCAAAAGGGACGAAAGCATGTTACTTACACAATCGCATCGTTTAAAGTCTGATTCAACCTATAGGATGTGACAACTGCAATGGAGTTTTGGCCAACATAACAGTAAGGCCTTGCCAGTACTAAGGGCTACATCACTGAAAGGAGTGCCCAAAGGCATCTATGAACTAAATATACATGTAAAAAATCCATATATTGTATATAGGATACTAAAAATCCATATATTGTATATAGGATACTATAGAAGTCTTCGCCATCTTTGCGCTCATATGTATACAGATGTATCTTCCAGGGCCATTGCCTGCACTGCAGGCCTGAAGATATGGTTGATGTACATGTACGTCTCTATTTTTAAGTTAATATAAATGATTTCCTTGCCAAAAAAGAATAATGCTACAGATAAACAAATCTCTAGTACAGCTCTCGAACTCTTTACAACAAATTGAAACAATGAATCGATTCTCACTTTCCAGTTAAATATGAAGAAAACAGGAACCGATGCTTTTGGATTTCAAAGCGGGGAGTTTAACATCACCGCCTACCTCATTTTTTCCAAATGACCATTTTGTCATGAAGGGCTCAACCTTTTCAAAACAATAGGCATGCCAAAACTTGGATATAGAGTTAGGGTGACATCTGGGCAATGTTGATAACGAGGACTAAGCTTCCAAGAAAATTTACTTAGCATCATTGCCAGAACTATTCTTGCCTCTGTCAAGGCAAAAGCCTGACCAATACATGTTCTAGGACCTGAACCAAATGGCAAGAAGGCAAGTGGATTCTTAGACGCACCACTTAATCCATTTGCAAATCTTTCAGGTCTAAATTCGTCAGCATCATCACCCCAAAACTCCTTGGAATAATGGAGACTGACAATAGGAATAAATACCTCTAGTTTCTTTGGAATTACAAACTGACCCAGAGAATTTTCTCTAACACAGGTACGCCCCACCAAAGGTTGAGGAGGGAACATCCGTAATGACTCAGACAATATCATATTCAGTGTGTTCAAATGGCTCAAATCTGACCATTGTAATGCATCCTTCTGGAATAATTCTGCAGCTTCAACTCGGGTTCTTTCTTGCCAATCTGGGTGGAGAGCTAAAAGATATGTGGTCCATGCAAGGAGGCTAGCAGTAGTTTCATGACCGACGAGTAGAAATGTAACACAATTATCAATGACCTGCTTCTCTGTCAGTTTTTCATCCCGGAGAAGACGAAGCATTAAGGCAAGCAAACTGTCTTCTTCATTTGGTTCAAAATTTTGATGGGCCATTTCCTTTTCCAAAAGGTCCATTGCAATCCTTCGAAGTTGAACCTCATCTTCCTTGATCGTCTGGTTGACACTTGTTGGCAATGACCTGCTCGGGCATGTAACACTCTTGTCAATTTTCTTCTAGATGTTGCACGTATTCCATACCACATGCTTGAAATCAAAACTTAGAATGCATAATACAACTGACATTTTATGTTCTTCACAGTACCGTATAATCAACTAATATTAAAATAAAATAGATGCATGCCCAATAAAAAACTCTTGTGCTACTTCTCAGCATCTTAGTAAATACTGGAGTGATGAACCTTGAAGCTAAAAGAATTGGGCAAAAGTAAAACTCTTACGCGAAGAAATATTTTCAATAAAGTGACTCTTATCAGACCCATTAAAGGAATATGGCATTTAATTAAGGTTAAAGTTGCTCAGTCAGAATGGCTACCCATTCAATCGAGCAAACTTTTAAACAAATTTGATTTCTATGACTACTTTCCTCAGCTACTTTTTCCTAAGAGATGATAAAATAGTTGCTGTCAGATAGAAGCAATGATTGGAAGTTTGAACACATTTGCTGGAAAATATCTTTTGTCAATAATCAGGTTCTTTGAAAACTTACAGCAACCCAGGTAATCGGGAAGCAACTCCAAACATGCGTTCTCTGCTGTTATAAAGATAGCGATCAAAGCTACGATAGATCTCATCCATAGGGCCTCTCAAATCACTACCAAAAGTGAACTTCCCAAAAATTTTGAATGTTAACTCTAGAAATTTTTTATAAATATCTATTTCTTTCTCGTTGAACTGTAAATTCTGTTCGCAGTCATACATAGCGTCAACTGCAACTTCCTTTATCAGCTCCAGCTTCCTCTGATGCAAAGAAAATAAAGTTAAGGTCTATCTATGGAAAACAAACTGGTCTGCATACAGTACATTTGGGAACTAAGCACAAACATTATGCATAGACCCTAGCATGCAAATAGTCAAGGACACAAAGAGATGCATGCATGTTCATAAAGCTGTAGTTCTAATGATAATTTACAATCCCCGAAGTGGAATGATATATCTTTACAGCTAAAATTATGAAGAGAATAAATTGACACTCTTGTCAGGCAATCTTGTTCAAACTTCAAAGTAATTAGACTTGGATTCGGCTCAGACTTGGCAAGGCCTTTGACTCTGATCAACTGGGCAAAATTTAAAATTACATAAATATTCAATATATGTGTGTGCGCACAAATCAATATAAATTTGACCAAGTGAACTCCAAATACGTAATATTGTTGATCTATATTGCATGTATGGATACAATATCGAAAATATATATACATAAAATCCAAATCCTGAGTACATGAAGTTAAAATTTTGAAAGAGTAAATGATATTCCGGGACATAGCACATAAATATTGAAGCTCTAAATGCATGAGTAAAAAGAAACCACAAATTTAACTTGTCGTCTTCATTTTTTCAAAGTCAATGCCAAATCAGGTCCAACAATAGGTTGCCGGGATGAGTGTTCTTCAGCTCCAGGGAGCAAACAGTCCAAATGTAAATTTTGAGAAGTGAAATGAGGTAACAAAGGTCAGGGGGGCTTAAATGTAATTTTTGAGAAGTGAAATAAGGTAGGAAAGGTAAGGAGGGTTGTTAAGATGGTAGGTTAGTTTTTTATGTATTATTCTTTTTTTGGTTTTTTGGTGAAGGCCCCATTGGCAGGCTGACATGTCTGTTTGATAATGACTGGGCCAAGTCACTGTCTGATTCAACCAAATCAACGAATTAGGGTCTGACTCAAGTTTGATTCATATGTAGGCTTTTATGCATTCTTTACTTCATTCACATATTAAAATATATTTATAATATATCACAAGTAGGAGTTAATACCTCATACTCCCCTTTAGCGAATACCTGTGATTCAATCTAGATGTCTGAGTTGTCTTCATCTTCAGTCTTCCACACTCTGCATCATCTTCAGTCTTCTTAATTTGCATCTACATCTTCATTTGTCAACAGCTTTTTATATCGTGCATAAGTTGCACCATTCTTTTATAAGTCTAGATCTTGAATCAATCATCTGGCCTATATCATCTTCATATAGGATTTCTTTGGCTTAACCATCCCATGGATTTTCTATGCATTACCCTCAACCATTTCATCATATCCATGGTTTTCCTTGGTTTAACTTTAACCATGACAAGAGGTTTTTGAATTACCAAGGACCATTACAAGATGAAAATACTCGTGATTTGATTTACTCAAAGAATGACTCGAAAAATAAATTGACAACACTGACCTAACCATGGCGAGTTGACATTATTATTTTGGCTTCCCCTTAATGACAACCAATTTTTGAAGACCAAATAACTCATGGATTTTTATTTTTATTTTTTCATATGGGAGACTTTGTTGTACATTGGAGAAATTTACCTTGTAGAATCTTTTCAATGTGCAAGTAACTTTCTACCATTCGTGCACATATATCCAACCGCAGTGTACTTGATGTGAGGTTTGGATATTTGTCTTTGCCAACATGTGTGATGGTCATGATTGGTAAAGCCACAAACATTGCAAAGATGCAAGTTCCAACACATGGCTCGTATATGTCCTATTCTGCCACAATGACTGCAATATTGCTCCTGCTTTTTCACCTACCTCATTGCACTACCACCTGTATATAATTCACCTTCTATAGATGTTTTTGCTTTGACCAATTTTACGTCACCATTGTGTGCACAACCTTCATAACCAAGGCCTTCATTTCTTGGTCTTATATATCTATATGGGGTTCTAGATGTCTTGTCCATTTTTGCCTAAAAATTTTCCATCAAAAACCCACTTTATTCATGAGTTTGGAGCCAATCACTTTGGTATGATTTTCCCAATTTCATCATCTTCAATATGAGGTTCGCCTTCAAAAATATCATCGGGGTCATCACTCTAAGTCACATAGCATGAGAGAGACACATGTATATCATTATTAGCATCAGCCAAATTATAGGTTTCACAAGAACCATCAATCTTTTGAATCAAGTCACTTTTATCACAAATTGCATCACACATTACTACTCATGTTTGCAGGTTGAATAAAGCTCTTTATGGGCTCAAGCAATCACCATGAGCTTGGTGTTGAAAATTGGGGCAACTATGAGACAAATTTCCCATTTACCCCAAAGAGAAGTCTGCCCTGCCCCAAGGAATAATTAATATTGGATAAAAGAAATATTATTTAATGTGACACAATTTCGGGCAAACATTTATTGAAGGAAAATTAAATTTCCATTCTTCTTCAACTTACAAAGTTAACCTCACCAAAAATAAGAGTTACGTTGGCATCAATCGGTACCCCATCAATTAACATAAATAAGGATTCATGAGATCAAATTAAAAAGTCATGTAGCACATATCTCTTTGTATTCTATGGCTTTGTTGGACACCTAATCCTCTAAGGGCTAGTGTGGAAGTTGAACAGTCAAAGGGAGTCCAAAGGACCACTTGGAATATGAAACCAAGGGTCACTCCTAGGTATTATAAATATGTATCATTGTGAATAATATATGCAATTCAATGCTGATGATTCTGATTCTTCTCTTCACCATGGTTGTCTTTAACATGGTATCAGAGTGGGTACCTTCCTAACCTACTCAATCTTGTGTGAGCCACTAGTTTTGTGGCATTTGTGTGCATTTCAGCTTTGCCATCTATTATTTTGCTGCCATTCTCAGCCAGGTGTGCAAAACGCTCCTCCTCATTATGCACCTACTCTAACACTTTGAAATCTGCCTGAAAACCTTGGTGCCCCTCAGAACTGTATTTTTTAGTATATTATTCCTTTGCATGCGCTGCTGCATCATGTTAGATAACAATTCCGGCCTTTGACGTAGTTTATCGACCAGCCCATGATCGACATATACAAGTGAAGGATAATGACAAAAAGGAGTAGTTTCTCTTTAGTCTACCATCCATCTCGGCTCACATTGAAAGGAAAAAAGACAAGGTCAAACGTCGCTTGCACTATGGTGGATACCTGGATTTCCCTCCTGTTCAAAGAGAAATGTAGCGTTGAGGAGTCCCGCAGCAACTCCTCACATGCGGTCTGGTCCATGATGCACTTTCTCTGCAAAGTGGATTGGTTAAGCATTGTTAAGCGTTTCTTCCTACGTTGGGTTGACAAATGCACATAATTGGTGCGGTGAAAGAGGCGTCATAAAAGTCTCTGGTCTGGCAAGTGCCCATGCTGGAGCAATCGAATTTGGAGGCCGATTCTTACTCGAAATCTATGTTCTCTACAATTAGAGTTGTCGCTTGTTCTCAGAGATAGTGTTGAAGGTGTCAAGAAAACCTTAGTTGTTCTGAAGGTTTTGAAGAAGGTGGGCGCCTTTTATGTCATGGAAATGTGAAGCAAAGTCATAAAGTGTCAAAGGATTCAACTACAAAGAGCGTTGTGACTATTCTTATAACTATCTGTTCCAGATCCGAAGATATTCAGAGAGAGGCGGTTCAGTTCAGGGTTTTTACACGGTTATTGCTTGTACTTAAAAGCCACTGCAGTTGCAGAGCCAAGATGAAGGCCAGAACTCTCCTGAGGCTCTTGAAGCATATATCTGAGGCGAGGATCCTTACTCCAATGTTGTTTCCTTATGATGTAAATGATCTTTGAATGGCAAGAATTGTATAAATGTTACATTAGAAGAGATTAACACAACGCAGTACAATTCTTCCATCTTCCCCCTTTTCTAATCACAAATCTTTCTGAATTTCTAGAAGTCGTGAAGAAAATTTTGGAACATTTAGTATTAAGCTTATAGATTGCAAGCTACTCTGCAATTATTGTAAAATTTTGGTAGTCCAAGGCAAGGTGTGATGGTGTTTATTTGGGGTAGCATCGGATGTGCTCTAGCCACGAAATTTGGTGGAGAGGTTGGGGCACATGAGATCTCCAATACCCATAAAGGGTTTGGGCAAATTCTAAACAGATAAAGAGATATTAAAATAATTAATATTTTTAATGGAGTCCCTAAGTCTAAACTTAGGGAAAATAAAATATTAATGTGTATTAATATGAATCTGTGTTAGAATGGTCCCAAAGACATGGATCAAGCCAGATCTAATCTTAGTTGTTGATTAGGGACTTAATCTCGGCCGTTGAGATGTCAATAGGAAAAGTATAAGAGGAGGCTTGAGGGTCACTTGGAGTGTACACCAGATGATCAATCATTCTATTCTCTAGAGCGGGGTTTGCTAAGAGAGATAGAATCAGTTATCGGAGAGCAGTTGAGGGGCATTGAGTATAGAGAGAGAGAGGCAGAGATAGTGTCGAGATAGCAGCAGAGCAGCCAGAGAGAGTGACGCAAGAGCAGCCAGTGCTCACGCAAGGCTACGTAGAGGCAGCTAAGTGCTGCGCAGAGCACTAGAGAGGCCAGCGTAGCTGACGCAGAGGGTTAGAGAGCTGACACAGGGCCTCCTGGGGCTAATGTAAGCCTATATAAGCTGACGCAGGGCTAGCGCTAGGCAAGGAGAGGCTGACGCAGTCCAGATAGGCAAACACTAGGGTTTCTGGGGCGGATTTGTGCTGAGTAGCTGCCGGAAGGATTTCCCGGGGTTTCAGCTAGTAGATTTGTCAGAAACTTAGAGGTATTACTGCTAAGGAAATTCTCTGTTGGGTAGGCCAATTTCGGCACCCAGATTGTACTTTGATATTGCTTAATAAGAAAACCCTCAAGCCAAAACCTCTCCCTCTTGGAGAGGAAAACCTGCACGAAATTCTTCTTATAGAGATTCAATTGACGAACACAAAGACCATGACCCTTGACCTACTAGGCCACTCCAAGATCAAGACACCAACCCTCACTTCATTGTTGCACCAGAGATCATCACTACTGCATCACTTCATTACTGTTGCAACATCTTTGTTGTCCCTTCACCGAAGTCTTCATCAAATAGATCTTCCATGTTGAGATATGTATTGAAGAGCTGTCCTTTGATCCACCAAGATCATGATTGTCTTCTTGTAGCCTTTACCAAGATCATGACCACGTTAGGGTCATGACTGCACCTTAAATGAGAGTGTTGCTATGTATGTACAACAGTCATCCTTATCCGCAACTGTCAGAGTATGTGGGGGTGTACAACAGTTATCCTTATCCGACACAGCGAGGGTATATGAGAGTATACAGCAGTCATCCTTATCCGCAACTGTCAGAGTATGTGGGAGTGTACAACAGTTATCCTTATCCGACACGGCGAGGGTATATGAGAGTATACAACAGTCATCCTTATCCGAAACAGCGAGGGTATACGAGAGTATACAACAGTCATCCTTATCCGAAAAACCAGAGGGATCTATCCCTAACCAAAACACTGTCCTGCACCTTTTCCGAGACATATGTAACCTTAACCTTGACCGAGATTTCAAACAGGAGTGCGAGGATCTTCTTATCAAAAAGTGCGAGGGTGCGGGCTCCTATTTATAGTGGTTTATCCCTGTATTTGAGCCGACATGTCCAACCAAAGTGTTGTGTCTCTGTTGTGAGCCGATTTGTTATTTATATTTATCTTGAGGCCGACATGGCTTCCTTTCTTCATCATTTTGCTGGCAAACATCTTCGTGCTTGTCTTTGGAGGATTGTGCTTGTCTTGGACGACCTTTTAGACTAGTATATATATTTACACATATGCTCAAGAAGAGCTCTTTACATGTCTTTGACTCTTTGACTTTCCTAGACTTATGGGATGAGCAAGAAACTCATTCTTATAATTTACAAAAAATAATATTTCTTTTTCTTGACAAATACAAAGATCAAAGTTACATTTGTAAATACCAAAATACCAAACCTAGTTACACTTTCTTCAACAGGGGGAAGTGATGGTCATCTACAAGTTTCAAAGCCACATCAAGCGAGCATGAGCCCCAACCTGCCATACCTGATTCAGAGTTGTAGCCAGAGACAAAGATGCCTTTGAGCATTCCTTTGATTGGCGGTCAGCCTTAAACCATCTATGCGGGGTTGAGACCTCCCTTTAAAGAATTGGGGACACTCTAGCAAAAGACTTCAGCTTCTTGCTAGTTTTGGAAGAGTTCCAAGAATTGCATTAAGCATTCCAGAGTTGGTGGTCATCCCTAAACCACCGCAGGTTGTAGACCTCCCTTTTTCAGGTTGAAGGTCTCCTTCTCCAAAGCATTAGGGACACTTCCTCTAGCAGAAGATTTCAGCTTCTTGCGAGACTTGAAAGAGTTCCGGGAACTGCACTAAGCGTTCTAGTGTTGGTGGTCATCCTTAAACCACCACCTCATACCAACTTTTCATAGAGCACATTCAGCCTAGTGTTGTCATGCATTTTTTGCACATTTTGTATTACAGATCTCTTCTTGGACTCATATGTACCCCTTCGGATTAAGGGGGGGAATGTTGGACACCTAATCCTCTAAGGGCTGGTGTGGAAACTAAACAGTCAAAGGGAGTCCAAGGGACCACTTGGAATATGAAACCAAGGGTCACTCCTCTGTATTATAAATATGTATCATTGTGAATAATATATGCAATTCAAAGTTGATCATTTTGATTCTTGTCTTCACCATGGTTATCTTTAACAGGGTTGTATTTTCGGAGGCTCGCTAATGATGTTTTGTGTGGCTTGCATCAGTGGTTCAATATTGTGGCTCGCATACAATAGGCTTGCATTAGAAGCTCAGTTCAATGACACTTGCACCTACAGTGGCTCACGTCTTTGCAAATGTTATCATGATGTTCGCATTTAATTTTGAGGCTCGTATACTATATCCTGTGGCTCGCTCATGTTCTCTATGGTAAATCGTATTAGTACCATTTCAGTGGCATCGTATTACTGTAATGAAATTACAATGTGCCTTATATCATTTCATTGAATTGTGTTACTTCACAATGGCTTGTAATAATTACTCCAGCGGCTCGTCTATATTTCTCTGTAGCTTGACTTTTCTAGTGTATGGCTCGCGCAGGTTTACAGTGGCTCAAATTTACATCTTTGTGACTCAATTACACTATAGTGGCCCATCATATTAGAGTGGAGGTTCTATCTCTATGACTCATTTCCTATGGCTCGCTCAATCTGTAACTTGCTATCATTTATCTGTGGCTCAATTATTACAGGGGTTTCATGTTCCATGTGTGGCATCATCTCTACAGTGAGGTCTGATACACGTTACATTACAGAGACATTACATTACTCAGAGGACATTACAGCGGGCTATGGGGCAGCACATTACCATGACTCATCTACAGTGGTTTTATGACTTGCATTACATTACCTATGGTTCGTTTTATCTATGGTTGGCATCGACATCATTCATATTACAATGACATTGCCTTTGACTCAGATCCTATTCCTATGGCTTCACTTTTATGACTTGCATATCTATGACAGTGACTTAGATTTATATATCTATGACTTGGATTTGTATAACTATGAAGATAGTGAGTCCTGACCTGGTATGACTATAATCTTTGATATGACAATGGTGTTAACCTTGTGTACATGACAGAGACTGTGAAATATGAATATGACAGAGTAACCCTGATATGGCATTAACCTAGTATGGGAGGGATGTATGTCCAGATAGTAAGGTATGATTTTGACAATGATGTAACATAATGTATACTACTTGGCAACCATGATGACATACTCTTGTTGGCAGTAGCTTTCTTATATGGCAGTAACCACTATATGGCATACATGGCAGTTATCTTGATATGGCAAACTTAGCAGTAATCTTTCACACTGTCTTATCTGTGTGATGATGAATAACAGTGATCTTGACATGACAATATGGATGTGACAATGTCCTTGATAACAGTTATAGCATTGTGATAGCATGATGGATGGTAGATGTGATAGATGTGATATGGTGTCACTATGAAAAATGCGATATTCTATATGACAGTGATATGATAGTAGCTCTCTTGGACCTGTTTCGTTCAGTTCACAAACGAAGTTGTGAACTGACTTGGGTTGGCCCTAGGAGGCCTGATGTGATTGTATTGCAGTCTCCCAGGTTGGGTTACTATGATTGAAGAGGCTTCCAATTTAGAGGGAGTAGATTGTCAAGTTGAATGCAACAGACTAATGAGATGATAAGAGCTATATGTCCTCCATGCAAGGACCATTCTAGATGACAAGATGCAATAGTGTCAGATGCTTTTGTGATATCAACCTCAATAGTGATAAGAAAGATATTCTCAAAAGAAGAGAACTGTGATAAGATCCTAGCACCTATTGTCGGATACACTATTATTAGTTATATGTGTGAAGATGGCTTCCTCTGTGATATTTAAGTAGCATACTTGAATCTACCTTAAGGTTTTGAGGCACATGAGATGAGACTCACGATCACAGATTGAAGAAAGTCCTATATGGACTCAAGTAAGTCCCCTAGACATGGCATGCCCTAATTGATGGACATCTAATGCAGACTCCAACCTCTTTTTAAGGTTGCAGGTATGTCTTTGATATTTTGGTTTTATATGCTGACAATTATTTCTGACAAGATCAGATCATCTTAGTGTTCAATAACAGAGGGAGCTGACTTTCGAGCCTAGATGATAAACATATTGAGATGGATTGTGTAACAAAGAGATGTTGAGGACTTCATTATTAAAGAAAGTATGATGTCAGAGACTTGGAATGATGAGTTACACTGAAATAGTTGAGAGAAACTCCTCTTCAAATTCATACTTGATGGATCCTCACTTTGCGACCCAGATGGAGCCTGGATATGTATGTTGGGATGTTGCTAAACTTTTGTTAAGATATCTGGATGAAGCTATTAATCATGGACTAACACACACTGTTGGAAACTTAATGGATAAACCGATGCTGACTAAGACTGAAAATGTAATCTGCCATGATTTCCTGGATGAGCCAGAAAATAACTTTGTTGATTTGAGTTCAGCTGAGGCAGAGCAAATTATTGAGGCAGTGTGAATGAGAAAGCTCTTTGAAGAACTGTTTAAGCATGTGTTGGGCATGACTATGATATGTTGCTATATTAAGAATGACTGGTCCAAACATTTTTTAGATTAGATATCACTATATCCAAGAAAGGGTGCAGAGGGAGCAGTGAGGCTTTGACATCAATGTGTTGTGGAATTGAAGCAATGAGGCTTTAGCTAATGACCTATTTGTTGACATTCTTGCCAAGCCTTTGCCGAAAAGGAAGTTCTTGGTCTTCAAATTACAGTTATGTTGATTGAGGACATTGAGCTATGCTCTTCCCCCCTGTTTGAGCTCCCGAGAGGAATGGAGCTGAAGAGCTCTTGGGATTAAGCGATCTCTGGACAATAGGAAGTTTGTGATCTTTTACCCTTTGCAGTAAGTACTAGTAGTATCTCGCCTATTGTCACTATAGGGTGTGTGTGATCCTAGTCATTTATGGCAAGTTGAGTATATCCCCCTAACATGTTTTGGACGTGACAAGAGTATACCCCAATATGCATCCTACCCACAAGCTAGGCTTGTGGGGAGTACCACTCATCTGGCCAATGAGTAGAGAAGAGTCTTAGGTTGGAGTAGCTTTACCCATAACAGATGCCTCAAGTAAATTGAGCTCCCTAAATCTAGGATGCCTGGTGTTCTACCACTTGATTCTTGAGGATCAAGGTGGGAAGATCACAGACATTAAGATGGATGTGATCCTTACCTCTCGTGGCAAGTGGTATCTCGCCTATTGTCATTAGACAATATAATGGTTATGATCCTTACTTGGTAAGTTGTATTTTTCCCATTGTCATTGGACGATAGGATGGATGTGATCTTTACCTCTCATGGCAAGTGGTATCTTGCCTATTATTGTTAGACAGTAGGATGGTTGTGATTGCCTAGTAAGTTGTATCTCACCTATTGTCGATCGGATATATAGGGTGGCAGATTAATCTCCCTATTGTTCATGGATATAGGGTGGTAGTCGGAGCTCCCCTATGAAGATTCTTCTTCTTTAGATCAAGACATCATTGTTCAGTTGATGATCAGAGGAAACAAGATGAGACAAGATGTGAAGAAATGGATATCTTTTTGATGCAGATAAGATGAGTGTCATGAAACATGACCTAAAGTGTAGTAGGGTTTGGAGGATCTAATCGATCCCCAATACCATCGGTTGTGGATTGTTCTTCTTTTATGAGACGAGATGATATGAAATGAGTCGAGATGAGAAATGATGAGACATTCGAGACAAGACTTATAATGAGGATGGAAATTCCTCCCTAACTGAGAGGGAGTGTTGAAAATTGGGGCAGTTATGGGACGAATTTCCCATCTACCCCAAAGAAAAATCCACCCTGCCCCAAGGAGAAATTAGTATTGGATAAAATAAATATTATTTAATGTGACACAATTTCGGGTAAACACTTATTAAAGGAAATATATTTAGAAGAAATATTTAATTTGCATTCTCCCTCCAAGTTACAAAGTCAGCCTCACCAAAAATAAGAGTTGCATTGGCATCAATCGGTACCCCATCAATTAATATAAATAAGGATTCATGAGAGCACATTAAAAGTCATATAACATATATCTCTTTGTATTCTATGGCTCGTATTTTCTGAGGCTTGCTAATGATGTTCTGTGTGGCTCACATCATTGGTTCAATATTGTCGCTTGCATACAATAGGTGTGCATCAAAAGCTCGTTTCAATGACTCTCGCACCTAAAGTGGCTCACATCTATGCAATTTTTATCACAATGTTTGCATCTAAGTCTAAGGCTCGTATACTATATCATGTGGCTCGCTTGCATTCTCTACAGTAGATCGTATTAGCACCATTTCAATGGCATCGTATAACTGTAATGAAATTACAAGGTGTCTCATATCATTTTAGTGAATTGTGTTACTTCACAATGGCTTGTAATAATTATTCCAACAACTCATTTATATTTCTTTGTAGCTCGACTTTTCTAGTGTATGACTCACACAGGATTACAGTGGCTCAAATTTACATCTTTGTGACGTGATTACATTATAGTGGCTCATCATATTAGAGTGGAGGCTCACTATCTCTCTGACTCATTTCCTATGCGTTGCTCAATCTGTAACTTGCTATCATTATCTATGGCTCAATTATTACATGGGTTTCATGTTCCATATGTGGCATCATCTCTACAGTGAGGTTCGATACACATTACATTACAGCAGAATTACATTACTCAAAGGACATTATAGTGGCTCTATAAAAACGCACAATAATGGCTATGGGGCAGTGCATTACCCTAACTCGTCTACAATGGTTTTATGACTTGCATTACATTACCTATTTTATCTATGGTTGGCATCAGCATTGTTCATATTACAGTGGAATTGCCTTTGACTCAGATCGTATCCCTATGGCTTCACTTTTATAACTTGCATATCTATGCCAATGACTTAGATTTATATATCTATGACTTGGATTTGTATGACTATGAATACATTGATGTTAGTTTTTGATAGCATCAGAAGTGCTCTAGCCTTGAAAATTGGTGGAGAGGCTAAGGCACATGAGTTCTAAAGAACCCAGAAACCGTTTGGTGAAATTCCACTTGGATTGTATTTTATTAAAATAATTAATATTTTTAATGGAGTTCCTAGGTCTAAACTTAGGGAAATTAAAATATTAATGGGTATTAATCAAAATATGGGTGAGAATGATCTAGAAGGCAGATCAAGTCATGTTTTAATCTTAGTCATTGATTAGCGACTCAATCTCGGCCGCTGAAGACTCAACAAGAAAAGTATAAAATGGAGGCTTGGGGTTCATTTGGAAACACACACGAAGAGAACGAATTGATCAAGAATTCGATTCGCAGGGCAGGATTTGCTAAGGATTTCAAATTAAGTGATCATTCTGCAACAGAGGGACAGTGAGAATCTGGGAGAAGTACATTCCAGAGAATACAGACAAAGAGGCAGAGAGAGCTAGCAGAGCAGAAAAGTTGCCTGTCACGTAGAAGCCGGAACTGTCGGGAACTGCCGGAACAGCCGAGAAAGTTGACGCAAAGGGCAAAAGTCGGAACTGTTGGGAACAGTCGAAACTGTTGAGAACTACCGAGAACAACTGGGAAAGCTGACGTAGAAGGCAAAAGTCAGAACTGTCGGGAACAACTGGAACTGCCGAGAACTGCCAGAACAGCCGGGAAAGTTGACGCAGAGGGCAGAAGCTGGAACTGTCGGGAACTGCCGAAACTGCCAGGAAAGCTAACGCAGAGGGCAAAAATCAGAACTGTCGAGAATAGTCGAAACAACAGGGAACGCTGACATAGAGGGAAGAAGCCAGAACTGTCGGGAACTGCAGGAACTCCCAGGAAAGATGACGCAGAGGGCAGATGAGCTGACGCAGAAATAGTCGAGGTTAGCCAATCTTGCGCCGGATCAGCGGAAATTCTGTCAGGTGAAGTGAGGTAAAACTCACTCCGATTTTTTGCCAATATTTTCTCTGTAAAGGATTGCTATATGAGCATCCTCGATTTGTATTTAGATATTTATCTTGCATAATAACAAGACCCTCAGAGTTGTTGCACCATTTTTCCCACATTGGATTTTTGCGGGGACTATTTTGTCCAAAAATAAGTGTGTCCTATGTATCTTGTTCTTTGCTCTATTTTTTGTTTCATGAGATCAAATATTTAATTAGTGTAGGTTGCAGAAGTAATTTGTTTCAATATTCAGGAGAATAACTTGATGAATGTAATTTAAAAAAATCAAGTAGGTGAAGTAGATTCAGATTCGCTGCAGTAGGGGTTCCTTGGACTAGGAGTTTTCACAATTGAGTGGTCATGGTCATGATTGGTAAAGCCACAAACATTGCAAAGATGCAATTTCCAACACTTACCTTGTATATGTCCTCTTCTGCCACAATGGCTGCAATATTACTCCTGTTTTTTCACCTACCTCATTGAACTACAACCTGTAGATAATTCACCTTCTATAGATGTTTTTGATTTTACAAATTTTATGTCATCATTGCTTGCACGACCTTCATAACCAAGGCCTTCATTTCTTGGCCTTTTATATATCTATATGGGGTTCTAGATGCCTTGTTCATTTTTGCCTAAAAATTTTCCATAAAAAACCCACTTTATTCATGAGTTTGGAACCAATCACTTTGGTATGATTTTCCTAATTTCATCATCTTGAATATGACGTTCACCCATTAAAAGATCGTCACTCTAAGTCACATAGCATGAGAGAGACACATGTATATCATTATTAGCATCAGCCAACTTATAGTTTTCATAAGAACCATCAATATTTTGAATCAAGTCACTTTTGTCACAAATTGCATCACACATTACTACTCATGTTTGCAAGTTGAATAAAGCTCTTTATGGGCTCAAGCAAGCCCCATGAACTTGGTACTCTAGAAATGATGAGTTCCTACTAAACTTTGGGTTAACCAAGACTTTTGTTGGTCCAAATATTTATTATATTTATGTTGATATTGATTTGGTTGTCTTGGTTCTATAAGTGGATGACTTAATCATGACAGGTAGTTTGGAGAAGCTCATTGTATGGTGCAAAGAAAAGTTGTCAAGTGAATTTGACAGGAATGACATTGGTCTACCACACTATTTCCTTGGGACGAAGGCTAAGTAGGGTATGGGAAATTTTTCCCCGGGCAAGGGAAGTGTTGATTTTTGTGTAGCATTGGGAGGTATTCCCACATGCCAAGAGTCCTCCTAAGTCATCCTAGCCAATTTATGGAAATTAAAATAAAATAAATTTTATTTTTGGGTTTCATGTAGCCTCAAAAGGGACAAATCAACCCCACCATTAAAGGATTTTTCCTTGGGATAAATGCACCCATTCAACTTGTAAATATACACATGATGTGACACTTCATTGGCCTCACTCACTCATCATCTCTCTTATATAGATAATAGAAGACACTCATTGGAGCAGAAAAAGGACGAAATGGCTAAAGTTTTAACTTGGTTTTTGGCACGGATTTCTAGATATTTTATTGTAAACCTTGTTGAAGAAGAATTCATCTTAGAGGAAGAGTCGTTGGGTTTTCTCCCAAGTTTCGATTACCCAGGGAAAATTTGTTGTCTCTATTGTGCATGGTTGTCTCTTTATGATCTTATTTGGTTCTATTGTTTTCGTTACATTATTGTTGAGATTTTTTGTGTATAATTGCTTAATGATATATGTGGCACAAGATAAATTAATTGAAGATCATTAGAAGTAATTATCAGATCAGAAAATTGGTTTCTACTGTGTTTATTGTAGAAAAATCAACATGGTATCAAAGCCAAATTGATAAGAGCAGCCATTGAAGAGACAAGCTAGAAGAACTTGTATCCTAGTCCAAGCCGCAGCAAGAAAAGTAACAATGTAAGGCTAAAAGAGGCTTGGTCCGAGGCTAAAACAAAGGTAGCCGAGACCATTTTTAGCAGACTAAAGTCAATTTTTTGCAGGCCGAGTTAGGCTGCAAGTGGTCGTAGGCCTACCACAGTCAATGGAGGACGCTTGAACAGAAAGAAAAAAAAGGAACACAAGTTTTGGGCATATCAAATATTGGACTACAGCATTTTTATGTTTGAAGATCCTCTGTGACATCATTATGACATGGTTTGAGGCTTCTTTGTGGTTCAATTGCAACATAAGTCACAAGTTTGACTCTATTCTTGGCAAAGGTAGATTGATATAGCAAAGGTGAAATGTTTGGTTGACAACATCACAAAGATCGCTAAGATCAAGGACATCTCAGACCAATTGTAGGGTTATATCCCCACAGAATTCACTATGTGATTAGTCTCCATGCACTACGGAGGATGAGTCATGCCAAGAATGTTGACTCATATGATTGACACTTAGTTTTATCTATTGCACAATGGAAAACGATGATAAATCAAAAGGCTCTCTTCATTGTCATTAAATCAATAGGTGATATTCATATTGTGCATCAAAAGGTGTGTATCATCTTTGCAACTCTCTATATCATGTCCGCATATGAAATTTGCAATTCGATAAGATGATCTGCGCAGATTGCATGTTGTGGTCTCTTTTCCTTCTCTCTAGTTCTTGCATGGACTTTGCGAGATTGTATTGCGCCACTTCTACGCAAAAAAATTCCCTAAATTGTTTCTCATATCAATACGTGATGGTTTGAGGTAGATTCTCCCATCCTCCATGTAAGTTTAGCCACCTTTCTCTTTTTTGTGCAATACTTGATGTGCTCATTGTTGAGAAACCAAGATGCTAGTAGATTAGGATTGATTTCTCTTAACTTGATAATTACTTGTGAATGTTTGTTGGTTTCTTATAAAATTTATATCATCTTCATCAAGCAATTACAAAAATGTACAAAACAAGAAAACCACAAAGAGACAAAGGACACAAAAATTAGGTCTAAGCCAGGGCAAAACCCCACAAGGGGGAAAACCCAAGAAATCATCTTCTTATAGAATCAGATCAAAGTGAGATATCCAAGACCCAAGACCAAGACCAAGACTGCCACAAAGACCCCAAGTCATCCCTCCTCCAAGTCTCCTCAACAAGTCAAATTCAACATTGGTCAAACCTTTGAAATTTTGGTGAAACTGCAGATAATTTTGGACCTGCAGTGAAGGCCGAATTTCAGCCCTGTAATAGCCTTAGAAAACCTCAGAAAATCTCACACATGTGGACAGAATTAGGGCAAAAAACTCAGATTTATCTCTCCTTTGACTTCGCTCTCTCTCCCCTTTGACTTTCATTGATTTTCTTCATTTTCTTGCACAAAAATCGATGTGTATGGATGAGTGAGTGAATTGCTCCTCAAGTGGTCGAGTTGACTCATATTTATAGTTATCCAAGATGTCGAATAGCTTCCTCTTTAGGCCGACTTGGTCTTGTGGGTGACATTTTGACTCTGACTCGAAATAAAATAATTTTTCCTTTTCTTACAAGTCCAAATGGGACTTTGACTCAATTACATTTCTTTGACTCGTAATAAATTTTCTTTTTGACTCAATTGACCCTATAAGCATGAAGAACATGCTTTGACTAAAAATAAAATAATAATGAATATAATAATACATTAATGATACATTGGAATTACATTATGAAGACAGACTCTAGTTACATTTCCAACAATCCCTCTTAACTAGGGAGGTATTCATAATGACACAATAGGATACTCTCAAGTTGAATTACTCTCATAAGAAGGGATTTGGATTGATAAGCATCATCATAACTAGCATTGTCAAAAATAGCAAGGCCTTGACTAACAAGCTCTATATCTCCACTAGATTAGAGCACAATGTTGGGAGGCATAAATTTGGACACCACCACCTCTCTAGGCACATACCCCATCTAGATGTTCACCAGGTATGTCCTCACAGGACTATTCTTATCTTGGATACAAATCCTCAAAGAATATTGGTCCTCGACACTATTCTTATCTAGGATACAAATCCTCAAAGAATATCAGTCCTAGATACTTATCCAATCCACCATTCTCCTTCGTGCCTTCACTAGGCTTACGGTTGTTAGTCTTGTCCATAGTACATGACACAAGGAAAATATGGTGTCCATCATCACTCCCCCTTTACTAGAAGGAGCCATTCACAAGCCTAAGCTTGTCCCATTCCTTATCATAGAAAGGAATATCATCAATACATCGACTTCCTACTTCATTAATGGAGACATACTGCTACTATACGACTTCATCATTTTGACCTTCCTGGTTCTCTGACAATCTTCATGCATCAAGTAGTTCATCAAACGCCTTATGGAGCCAAACTTGCACAAGCCTTTACATCTTCTTACTTCATATAGAATTCTTCTTTCATGTTCTTCCAAGAAATTATATCAACTCTCAAACATTAGTAGTATCTTTATCGACATTAGTATTATCAACCAATCTATTGTTGGTACAATATCAGAGTTCTTCAATTTCTTGTTAAAGGGTATTGTCATCGATCTGTCATCTTGTCCTTTTTTATCATAAGCTTGTCTTTTTCTGCCTCCATAATGTTCACACTTCTATTATATATATTCTTCCGAGAAGCCATACCATATCCCAAACATTATTGATATCATTCCTAGAGTTGCCAAAACAATCAATATATAATCTTCAATCAAGTTGTAGGATTCTTCATGTCAATTCTTGTTGCTATTTCACTCTGAGGCTAATCATTACTTCCTTTGCATTATCTATCTTCACATTGAAAAACAACTAATGGTAGTGTCAACATGAGTTCTGCCAATAATGTACTTTGGTATTAGACCAAGGTTAATGATGTTTATCATATGTCAAACAACCATCTAGCAAAGTCTTAATGATTTTGACTTTCCTTTCAACTATCCAATCAAGATGAATCACGCCTTTGCAATTGACTTTCTGCCCAAGTATATTTCTGATCTATATGCATCGTGTTCTTCCTTTAACTCCCTCTGAAGATATAAGTCTCCTTTTGAGATAGTTGATTGCAAGGAATTTATGAAAATTTGCTCTAGAGTAAGTGTACTTCTTCCTTCCACGTTATTTAATTGACTTCTTTGATCAAGTTACTTCTTTAGACTTCTTTGAAGATGATGTCCATGAAATGTAGAATGATGCATTAGAGAAATTTTGAGGTCTAAAATGGGCCTCAAAACAAAAATGTACAACCAAACCAATAGGATTCAAGATGATGATGTCAACCATGGGAGATGATTCACCACTTTTGGAGTAAAAAAATAAAAAGATTAAAAAATAAAAACTACTTTTTCAACTCGTATTTTCAACTTATCTCCCTATGGTTTTATTCGAATTTCAAGTGGAAGCACTCGTTTATTCGAATTTCAAGTGGAAGCACTCGTTGGATGCAAAATTTAATTCATCATCTAAGGAGTACCCATGTTTCATACTTCTGATGGACCCTGCTACACAAAAAATGAGAAATACATGAAAAAACGTGATTGCAATCACGTTTTTTCATGTATTTCTCATTTTTCATGTAGTAGGGTCCATAGAAAGCCTGCAACATGGGTACTTTTTGGATGTGGAATTAAATTTTGCATCCAACAAGTTCTCCCTCTTGAAATTTGAGTAAAATTGTAGGGAGATAAGTTGAAAATATGAGTTCAAAAATTAGTCTTTTCTTTTTTCCCTCTAAAATTTGATGATGTAATCTAATATTATTTTATTATTTCCACTACTATTTTATAATATTCCTTAGGAGGCCCAATCTAAACCTCAAAATTTCTCTAATGAGATTCCTCCTTTATGATAAAAGTAAGCTCATTTATGTTTCCATGTTTCGTCTAGATTGTTCTTCAATGCATATTGATAAGTTGCCTGCGCTTCTTGTAGAATAGACTTATGTTTGTTAGAAAATCAGAACGCAGAAAGATTTTCTTATCTTGATAATTACTTGTGATTTCTTAGTATTCTTATTATCTTCTTTTATCTTCTTAATATCAAGCAACTATCAAAACATAAATGCATAAAGATCAAAACAACAAGGAGACAGGATGTAGGCTCTCAACCAGGGCAAAACCCCTTTTCTAGAGAAAAACCCAAAAAAGATCTTCTCTTCTTCAAGAGTCAAATCAAAAGAGACAACCAAGACTCTTTGACCAAGACAAAGACTTCCTCCAAACCACCTAGTCAACCTTCCAAGAAAGCTAGTCAAACTCTAATCAATTTCTGAAAAGTCAACACAAGTCAACCTTATTCAAGTTCAGTCAAACTTCAAATTTTGGACTCCTGCATCAGAATTTCGGCCTCTACTGCAGACCTACAATTCTCGGCCATCCTACAACTCAAAATTCTCGCACAAGTGAGCCAAAAAAAGCAAAAATCAACCTTCCTTTCTTCGCTAGGGCTCCTCCTTTCTTTGCTAGGGATTTCCTTCCTTCTACAAGTCTTCTCTCTCCCTTTTCCTTGCCTTCTCATTCCTAGCAATTGCAAATAGAACTTCCTTACTTGAATGTCTCACAATAGCTCGAATGCACTGCTATGTATAGTAGTTGAAGCTCCCTAATGAGGCCGACTTGGTGGAGGAGGTTCACATGACCAAATTACATGAAAATAATTTTTCTTCTTTGATACAAAATGCCTAATAAGGGTTTAAGACATGATGACAATGACAATGACTTTGTTGTCGCTGCAACAAACATCCTCCAAAATTTTGCATATACTTGAAGTTTGGAACCTACTATGGATCTTGCGAACGACATTTCGGTAGTCACTTCTAGCTCTGTTACGTCTTTGAGCTCCCTTTTGGATTGTAAGTGTCGCAGTCACCTGCTCGCACATGCTCAGTCCGCAATGAATTCATGGGCGCACTGCTACACGCAAGCTTGAACAAGCCTAACATACTCTATCAAGATTATATAATAAATAAATTAATAGTATGTTTGAATTACATTATGAAGACCGACACTAGTTACATTTCCAACACTAATGATCGGAGTATAGGAACGAGAGAGATTTTCGGGATAGTGGCACAATGGTGCATGGATGGCAAAGATCAAGGCTTGGTGCACTCTGCTTCTGATGTCCATGTTTTTTGTTTCAAATGGTGTTATTGGTGTTTATGAGAAACTATGCAAATTCGGTTCAGAATTGTTTTTGCTTATTCAAGTGGTTTTATTGCTGGGATTCACTCATGCATGAAATGATGCTTGAGCTTCAAAGGATCATCAAATCTGGTTCTTGCGTGGACACATAGGCAGAATGGGATCTACTAATTCGTGACTGGTTCAAAATGGAAGTTAGCCCCTGGAATATACAACGTAATGTGTCGCGGAAGCATGATGCTACAGGAGTGACAGTAATGTGTATACCTGTGCGCTGAGCCTTCCAAGAGTTAGGTGCTGTGCAATTAACAAGTGCGTGGATGCAGAGCGAATGGGGTCCAAGTGTAATGTATGTGATCTGAAATTGTTTCGGCAGAGATCTGAATGGTGTGTGTTTGTTGTGCGATCTGGCAAAATGTTTGTCACTTAAAGATGCCAGCTTAAACCTTGCAACGACTGTCAGTAGCATTGCTGATATGTTATTATTTTCTAAGCTGTCTACTTGCAAATTATCATATTAATGACAGATTTCCAGGGGTGTCATCAACTTTTGAATATGGCTTCACCGTTTCTCTTGACAGAACCCAACAAAAAGGCCTCGTATACTGAGAGCAATCTTTTTTTCTCAAATGTCATACCTTGACCATCATTCTCTTGCAAACATCAGCTTTGAGACCCCTATAGGGTTATCCTACACCTGGTTGGGTAACTGTTATCTTCCCCACACAGGTACAAATCCCACTTATGACGTGTTCGCTCATTGTGAACCAATTGTTGATTGAGGCTCTCTGTGAGCCATGAGGAATATCTCACCCTTGCCTACAGTCTAGAGGGCAGGAAGTGTTCTTACATGTTAAAAAAAAAAAAAATTATCATCTACGTATTATGTACTTGTACATTGTGTCATCATTTGACATTCATGCATTATTTTTCTGCTTTTAAATTCCATATGCAGAGCTTTCAAGTTTTCATTAAATGGATCCAATTAACAAACAATTCTTGCAATTCATCACAAAACATGACAAAAGAATGTCAAAATACTCCTGCAGCTTATATGGACCCATAATTAGGAGCCACTAGAAGAGTATAGGTGCCCATTTAATAGGAACCATTGAGCAGGAAATTCAAGGATGTTGTTCGAAAGAGTGACACCACGAAATATTGAGAATTGCAAATCAACATCATGCAAACAATGCCTAATGAAATTATCATACTTCGGTATTATTTTGATGTTAATAATTTTACCCATTTTGCCTAATTTGTTAAATGTAACAGCCATATTTACAATTAAATAAATAAATGTTGACACATTTAACTGTCAAATTCAAATTCCCATTTCCATAATATTATCATCATTTCATAGAACGATAAATGGTATTAAAATTAAACTTTAGTTAGTATTATGTTTACATTCTTTTTCAATTTCTAAGGTTTTTCCACAGTTTTCCCCCTTTTCTTTAGTATATATTATTGCCACTACCAACCCATCATTTTCTGCAAATTTGGAGGAAGTTTCTAGCTTTTCTAGACACCTGCACCCACATTCACAACGTTTCTGCACTCTAGAGACTCGTGCAACATAGTTATTTAGTAAATTTTCCAATAATTAGTACACAATATGATCAGGAAGATGGATGTCAATATGTTGCCAAGTAATGACATTAAGACAATGATCATATAAACCTAGAATGTCCCATTGTATCATGAACTTTTCATTACACGTGTTTTTCTCTTCAGAGATGTAGAGTCTAGACAGCAACAT
The DNA here is from genome assembly GCA_000404065.3 of Pinus taeda. NCBI lineage: Eukaryota > Viridiplantae > Streptophyta > Pinopsida > Pinales > Pinaceae > Pinus > Pinus taeda. Next base: position 15,401 of record APFE030363959.1, on the reverse strand, counting down.
TGCATGATCAAAACGAGCACAAACAAAATAGAAATCAAGAGTAGGATACCATACCTTGATTTCCTTAGAAAGGAAGCGAGGTTGAAATATTTGTCGTTGATGAAACCAATCTTTCCCAGCAGCTGAAAATATGCCATCACCAATAGCTGACAATGAACGAATAAATGATGGTTTCTCATAACAAACTGCATTATCAGTTAGGATTTGGCGAACAAAAACAGGATCTGCAATGCATAACGTGACAAACTTCCCAACCCTAGTGTAGAAGATCATTCCATGATTTCTTAGACTATTCAAGACAGTCCAACTTTGTCCAGCATCCACAGTTCTCAATTGCAAGACCTGCAAAGAAAGTGAAATCATTTCTATAACTACTTAGTGCAGAAACCCCTTTATAAAATTTAAAATTTAAATGTGCAAAGCTCACTCTTTAACTCCACCAGAAATGCAATCCATTTAAATATATCTAACCATTTAACACCAGCCAAACATTTCTTCAAATCTTTAAGTATAAAAATCTGATTGCAGTTTTTGAGCCGTTTTTGACCGAGCTCCTAAAATAAGGCTTACATCGCAATCAAGCTGACAATGATGTTATAGACTTGAGGGTTGTATGAAAATGTAATGTTTACAGTGCATTTCATAAATATGCTATGACCCTCTCACCAAAGACATTAATCAAATCCAATGAAACCGTAAATGACTCAAACAAGTAAAACAGAAAATAATCACTATCAAGGAAAAGAAAAAGAAAAATCTCAATCACAAACTACAGTAGGAGAATTATTGAGCTCTATTGCTGCAAAATCTAGCACCTTGGTGCAAAGCCTCACTAAGCAATCTAGATTGAGAACAACCATGGGAGAGTTACCACTGTCACCTATACAACTACTCCCCTACTTTCCGTAGTTGGATACAATCCCCACAAGGGAGGCTTCCTCGGCAGATGTTAGGGATTAAGTAACCCAATTTGTCTTCAAAGGAATACCCCCTAAGGGTTTTGTTACCCACCAAAACGGGTAACCCCATGGGAGAAATTTTTTCTCCTACATTTGACAGTCAGTTGGTTAGCCAAACAGCCAACAGTCCCCTGATAGCCACCATTAGCCGATGATATGCCATGTGTCTCCACCATTTGCATCAGCCATGTGCCTCTCACCATCTAGCATTAACACTTGAACGAAGGTGGGTTACTATTCAAAAGGTACTTTGATCATTTTGCAATCAGGTGCTTATACTTGGTTGTTTTGGGCATTTAGTATGGATAATGGAGCGATCTGGAACACTGACAGACCTTGACTGTATTCTTGTTCTCTCACCTTACCAAGGAATTAATCTTTGAACCTATTCCAGTGGGACCTCCCTTAAGGCCCTTTAGGTTATATGAGAGGCACTACTTAGAAAGCCATGATTGAGATAGGTCTTCACATATGCCATACTTAACACCTTCCATCTCACATTACAAGCCCTATATCTCACCCCCATTCTTCGGGTACAACTTGTCAATGATTCTTGGGGATTTGGCACTCTAGGGATTAGGGGATGTGCTCAGAAAGCTTTGATCGGATCTCCAATTTTTTGTACACTTTTGCCAAAGTTAAAGATTGATTATTAGCTTCAATTAAAATCAGTTTTGAGGAAATTCTTGATCCACATAAGTATGTGGTTTCTTGAGTTTTGCATGACTGTAAATTCATTTAATTATATGCTTGCTTAAATCATTGGAAAGCTATCTTTTTTATGATGGATCAGATTTCAATCAAAATTGATCAATGAATTCAAATAAATGGACATGTTATCATTATTAACTATTTAGCATATTGATGGCAAGTCTGTCTTTGTTTTAATCATGATTTTTTTATGACTATTTCCTTGATGCGGCCATGTCATTGATTTTGAATTCATTTTATTTGAAATTGGATATTTGTAAAATGGATATCTGATAACTATTTATCATATGGTTGAGCGCACATATTTGCTTGAATGAGCAGCAAGTTCTGGAACTTTTTCCTTGGCTTGTCCGTGTCTCTTTTCTTCCAAATCTCCTTTTGCCTTGCTCTTGGTTGAGAAGGGAGCTAATCCTTCATTCAATCGAGATATATTTAGGATATATTTTCTGTTGCTTGAATTCTAGAGTAAATTTGCATTTAAATTTATTCACTGCATTCTTAGAAGTCTCCTTTCGCATGAGCAAACTTTAGTGTGGCTTGGCTGAGCCATTAAATCAGCTTAAGGACTGTTTTCTTGCATGTGCACTGCAGGAAGGTAAGTTTGATTTCCTCTTCTTGTTGATTGTAATTTAGAAACATCACAAGTCAGCAGGGAGAGTGAGGGGTAACTAGACCCAATAGAACCAGTCAAAACCGCCAAATCAAATGGAAAAGAGCTTAGTTTGGGGCTTTGATCAGGTGGTCTTCTCAAATGTTGATGAGGTCATTTTTGCTCATCAACATGCTCATATGTTCACATACCTTGACTAGGGCCTGGAAAACTTTGCCCTAAGAGGTTGATGCAGCTAAAAGAAAAGAAAAAAGCATATCATGACCACTATGAAACAAAAGAAAGAAAATAAAAAATTCAAAAGATGGTCGGGGCATAAATATTAGCATGTGGGCAAAAGCCTAACATGAGCTCTACCTACATCATATGGCCATCACCAGTTCCTAAGCACACGATGCTCCATTACATCAAAAAGGAACCCTTGCATGTCCCAACCCCAATGAGCGATAAACTAACTCATCTTAAAGGGATAATAAAACTACTATATCATACAAAGCAAGCTCTAACCCTTGAGCTATATGCGGTAATACAAGGAATAATCAAGAAGTAAAAGGTGCACAAGAGGGGTGGAAAAATCAGGTTGAGCTGGTAACTCACGGATCCATGAATGCTCCCTCCTCGCATCTATACACTCAGGATGTGGACCCCCCATCAATTGGTCCCTTTTAACCATGGCACTTAACCAAGAAGTCTTCTCCCCTCCATTGCCGCATTACTACTCACTAAAACTTATCAATTGAAGCATGGACCAAGGAGCTATTACTTCCCCTTAGGGGCTGGAAACACCTAATAAGGTTGACTGTTAGCCACCCCTACCTAGGGAGAAAACACTTTTGAGAGATCTTGGTCCTGATTTTGGAAGGGTTTCTCTATTTGAAGTATTAATATGCCCTTATCATTCAAGTTTGGTTCAGCTCCCGTCGGTGAAAGTCCGTAAAGAGCAAGGAGCCTTAGCTGAGGTGACAGTGGGCTATCGCCCCATTGTTGCCCCTTGGCCTTGTAGTTGCTCTATAGGATCCCCTCCTAAGGCCCCTGCTAGTTTGAGTGGTAACAAGAGCTATTGTCATTTTCCATTTTATTAGAATTTTCACTCACCTCAGCCATGCTTTTGCAATTTCTGGACTAGGTTTCACAAAGTTAAAGCATCCACTGCATGGTGTGCAAAAGATAAATCAGCCTAATAACTAGTAGATTGTATTTATCAAATATTGGTAGTAAGCTCAATCCCTGCAGAACTAGTGGATTATTAATTCAATAACTCAATTTTCTACAAGTTCTGTTCAAAGTTCTATTTATTTTATTATAATAAAGAGTCCGCAGTATATAAGATTGAAGTACAGAAGGACTAGGAAAGACAGAAAGACGCTGCAAAAGCAGTACCTGCCAACCAATTTAAATAGCAAACAAACAACAGAGCAGATGGCTAGGGGATACTCTATGGAATGTTGTGAACATCGCGATCGGAATTAAATCTGCAAGGGCCTGAAATAAAAAAAAAAAATGGTAAACATCGGCGAGGAAAAAAAAATCCCAAAAAATCACTATTTTTTCGAAAAAATCGGGATTAAAACGCAATTTCTTCAAAATGAAAAAAACTCGATTAAATCGCGATTTTCACAATTTGCCGTGAGAACATAGCAAAACTGAGAGTAGAGAAAGTCTGAGATTAACTAGATTAATCCATACGAAAGTGAACCGACATTGACTGCTGTATGCATGATGCTGAAACCCTAGATGCGTCTGCAGATATGGCCATTCTTCCTGAACTTGAACACTTACTTCCCTTCCCATATTCCAAATATAGCTTTCTCAAAGAGCATGTGGATTTAATGATTAATGATGGATCACACATAAAAAAATTGTCAAGTCTGCAACACTGTATTTATTTAATCGTTAACTGGTGGACTTTTGGGAAGGTGAGGGCCATTTCCCACTACTCATGAAATTAAGATAAGTTTGTTTTGAGTTGTTACCATTTCACATGGTGTAAGGAGCCGTTTCAGAGTTCTTCCTAAGCCATGGTGAGAACACTGTGCCTAATAAACATGAAGTCATGTTTGATCCCAAAATTATTGTACGGAGCAACTTGTTAGCATAATTCAAATTGAGAGTCAAACATATTTGACTGAAATCTACTCTTTTTGCCCTCTTCTAAACTACCCTGGTTTATGCTTTAATAATTTCACAGGTGATGAGTTTAGTATATCTGGCATTCTAAGAGATAACTTATTTGAAGATGTACTGTCAGTTGGAAATTGCCCCAAGTCTATTGATTAGCAGACCATATTGCCAAAACCTAGTCACAAGTTCAAACTCTATTGAATTATCGAATCCCATGCAATAGAGACCTCCACATCAAATCTATCACAGTTGGTGAAAATCAGTTCCTCAATCACCAAGGATGCTGGTTCGCATTGGCTCCTTTTGTTAGTCTCGGGCAATTGAAGTCTATAGCAGACAATTAATTCCTTCAGTGTTCTAAGTACAGAGAAGTTTGTAGGACCTAAATTTATGGACTTCAAGATCAATTTTTTTACTTCTTCAAAGCTCAGCATCAATCAATGAAAACACACAAATACTCATAAGAGAACAGATAGAATATGTCAGAAATTTGTTTTTAGTATCAATCTAATGCAGCTTGAAAAATATATAATTTTCACCTTAAAGAATGGCATGCCAACCACAAAAACCAAGACTCTAGCAATCCAATGGTCATTACCCAAACCATGATTTGTTGGAAACTTACCTTGAGAATTTCATGGTGAGAAAAACCAGGAATCCCTTGTCTCTTACAGGACTGGACTAAACAATTCGGTGTCCAAATCCAATCAACCCACAATTTCTTAGCTCTTGGTGCCACTAGATATCCCGCTGCGATTGCTAATCCTACCCATATTATCTTCATGATAAAAATCCAACTCACAGTGGCCTTTCAAACAGCTGGTCGGCACGATGGATCAAGCATCCTCTGCATATTGCAAAATGTACTAACAATTCAAATACATGTAACTTATATAACGCCAATTCTCCATTGGAACATAATTCGGTTTTTTCCAGAAATAATATTGCGTAGAATGAGCCTATGGTGACAAGTTATAGTCATTGTTCGCCTGGTTCACTCGTATGCTACGGTAAAATACGTGCTAATTTTTGGATGGGAAGCAATCGAATTCGGGGACGGGATAAGATTGAGGGAAGGTGGGGACGGGCTCAGAATCAAATTTCATTATATCATGCAATTATCAAAATAGAATTAGGTTATTACATGACCTATAGCCAAATACAGCGTAGTGAGTGTCCTCCGTACAGTACAAGTCGCTCAGTGAAAGGGCAGTTCTTATTTCGTAGACTATAGCATAGTAAATGTCCCTTGACATGGAGCCAATATAACACCATATAACATGGGGCGCTTTTTTTCCTCTCTCATCACCGCGCGGCGTGTTATATGGTGTTATATTGGCCCCTGAGAAAAAAAGGCGCGGCTTGTTATATGGAAGGATAAGCTCCACTCCAAACACAAGTACACTTTTCCTATGTTGTACACTCCCATATTTAATACTGGTACATAATTATTGTTATTGTATTTTCAAAAATTTTATGGTATTTATTTGGATTAATAATAGTTTTGAAGGTAATATTTATTTTTCAATTAAGACATTTGTGATCCATAATAATTATAATAGTATTTTTTTTGAAAATCACATAAGAGATAATCTAGTGTACTTGTTTCTCATCTTGTTCGAAAATGAATTACACTAGATTCTCTCTTATATGATTTCTACCAAAAGATGTTATTATAGTTATATTTATTGTTAAAATAGATGTCTAAATTTATGTGATGACATAAATCATATCTCCGCGATTTAATTTTTCTTTAATAAAAACAAAAGAATCCAATTTATTTATTCATGTTCCAAAATATAAAATTGATTAACAAATTGTATAAAGTTATAGTATGTTTTAGTCATAAATATGTAAGAGTGATCTATACTTAAGTTTTTCATTATTCTTTTAAAAAAAATAAGTTTCAAAGCTATATTGGTTTGGTTAGTTTTTTTTTAAATAGATATCAAGCTTGAAAATCAATTTTGATAAATTTATTAAAACTTGAAATTTTTGATTGTAGATTACTGTGGTGTGATTTCTGAATGGAGTTCGGATTTTCCACAGTGTTCATGTTTTGAGGTCGACGTTTCGAGTCTGCAACTAGACTCATCATCAGGACAAATTTTGTGAGGAGAAAAGAAGTAAATTGTTAGGTATAAATATGCAAAAGGTATGATGCGAAGACAAATGGCCGACTCTTTGAATGCCCATTAATAATTTAATTATTTTTATTTTTAATTTTATGCCATTAAGTTTTATGAATATAGTTTAAACCTAAATAGTTACTTTTACTTTAAATACAATTTATTGTCTATTGAGTGTTATTAATCAATGACCATTGGCAATTTTAAACCATACATTATGAGTTCCTCCTGGAATTAGGTTCACATTAAGTGTGACTTGGTGACACTTTTAAACAAAATATATTTTTCATTCACAATATAAAATAAAAATAAGAAAATTTTTCCTCATGTCAATGTCAGTGTCAATATCAATATGCTACACACTAGACTGTGATTTGAATACTTAATATAATGTGGGTTTTTTATATAGAGATTTTTTAGAAACTGAGGAAGGCAAGAATATGGAGAGGTGATTTAAGTATCACGTAGCCAATTTCAAATCTTAATTCTCCATTCTCCAAATTAGAGTAAGGAAATAAAATTATTCCCCTATATTGATTCATGCAATTTTTCTACTCTAAAATCCACATCTCCACATAAATAAATATAAACTATACCAACCAAATTTAAATCCAAAAATACTTTCAATACTTTTAAATTCTAACTATAGCCTTCCAAAATAAGGGAAATTTGGTTAGGGTTCACGTTCTTCCACTAAATTCATTTGCTTTCAACCATCAACTCATGCTGTAATCATATCATAATCTTATCACTTAAATTTAGATGACACATAATAATTGATTGGATTCAAATTTTTTATGCATTTAATTTACTTATTGTAAAATATTCCAATCACTTTCGGGCCAAATCTACTTTAATTGCAGCCATCTGGACTTTCAATTACCATTGACGAGTCATGGCCTGAGAATATCACTATCAACTCACTGCCAGTATGAGTTGATAATTTAAATCATATATTTATTAAAGAATCTTTTGAAGTCACTGACCCGTACATCCCTATGCCAGCTTTCAGGCAGTAAGCTTTTAATCATGATCTCCAGCATCACAGATGCCTTTGTACGTGTGTACCTGCATCTGAATTTTCTTTACATATGTGTTTTTCAAGCATATTCATTTGCCCTCACGCAAAATCAACCATATGAATGGCCGTGCAGATTGCACCTTACTTTTATCGTCGCGTTGCAGCAAAGACTGTCCATTGAGTACCAAAATCATCTCAAGTGAATCTCTCAACGGAATCGGCCAACCCCTAGGCAAGGCAAAATGACCGAACATCCATAAGGCTATCCTTATTTACTCTAGCAAATTTGATGATGGAGCTAGGTCAAGCTATTCACTTCCTCCTGTTATTTAAACTCCTCGGATATTCTTGAAATCTATCAAAATAAATTCAACTATATTCTTTCTAGTAGAATGGACAATTTGCAATTCTGATATGATTGTCACCGAAATTGGTAAATTTGCATAAACCCTAAAAATTGCCTGAACAAACAAACATGCATGTATATATCAGTTTCCAGATGGGGAGAAGACTAAATAACTTAAACTCGACTAAAATCTAACTGTAGAGATAGATAGCTCAGGAGGGATAGAATCATTAGAAGAAGATTGTTTGAGAGTTGAGTGACCTCATTGCCAATGCTAAGGCCGGTGAGTTATGGTAGAATTGGTAGGGTAGTAGAAATGTGCAGGAGATTTGAGGATTCGATGTATGCGTCTTACATAGTTAAGAAAAGGTCTTACAAGGTCAAGAAGGGTACAGAATGAGTGAATCATGACATGGGTTGGGCAAGGTTGAAATGCTTTGGATTAAGAAAAAAAGCTCAGGGAGGATAACGCCAAAGTTCATATTATTGTCGCCATCGATGATAATATGATCTCGTAAACAGCAGGCAGTTTCTATATTGTGAACATTTCATCTCGTAAGCAGCCGGCAGTTTCCAGATTACGAACATTTCATCTCGTAAACAGCAGGCAGTTTCCATATTGTGACTATTTCACAGCCACAACGACAATATAACATTCAATGACAGCCTCCGAAACTTCCAGTGGAGGACGAAATAAATTGAGGAATTCAGGACATCTCATGTGAATCTGCAAAAACAAAAAAACAAAAAAAACATGCAGGACGATTTTCAGTAAACATGAATTGAAAGCTCGATATTTAGATTTCGCATTAACTAATATAAAAGGCAAACCGAGCTCACAAATAGATGGAATAATTGTAGCTTCTGCTTAAAAAATACTAAAGGATGATCGATATATACTTATGTTCAGACATCTCCTTATGTTTCTGCCAGCCCTTTATCGTCTCCATCTCGAATCGGGCAAAGGATCAAAGCCCAAATTCTCACCCCGCAACTCGTTTTGGGACCGAGAAAACATAGAAACAACAAAGTGGAGAAAACGTTCTTAAAGCTAAAGTGTCTGTACATCCACCTTATCACGAAGCATTTGGGTTGTTCTATTACTGTCAATTCTGAAAGCAATAATGTACCAAAATAGACTGATGATGATCAGGTGGGTCTGCAATCACTGGTGTGAATGGTACCGAAGATAATATAGACCGTAGATTCAGAAAGACTAGTTGGTGCTGCAATCACTGAAATGGACGAGTGAAGGAAGACACTTCCTCTGTCAGCTGTTGCATAGAGATCAACGAGATAATTAATGTCACCTGTCACATAAGACCAACTTGGAATACGAAAGTTTTGAATAAACACCAACTTAATAATGGACAAATTGAATGAAATATCATCTCTCCATATATTCGCCCGCAGTAAATCAATAAGTTTTATTTGAATAAACACCAACTGAATAATGGACAAATGAAATGAAATATCATCTATCCATATATTCACCCGCAGTAAATTAACAAGTTTTATATTGATTGAGATATATACTAGTATTTGTACGGATGTGCAAAGAAACGCCGAAGGCTTCGACTCAATGCATTAATTATAACAGAGCCTGGTCAAGCTGATCAATCCAAGGCAGTAGATTGTAAATTTATAAAGCTGGACCAATTTAAGGCAGTAAATTGTAAACTTATAAAAGAGAAAAATGGGAGGGACACCTGTTTAGATTTTGTCAGAGATAACTACATAAAACAGCGTTGTAAGGTAAAACTTTAATATAAAAACTTTTTCTGTTTAGTTAATAAATTTATGTTTTTAAATTTGTTTATATGCCTATTCAATTTAGGTAAGACTTTAATGTAAAAACTTTTCATGTTTAATTAATAAATTTATGTTTTTAAATTTGTTTATATACCTATTCAATTATATAATATTTAGGGATGGAGTAAATTGATAGGAGACTTTAAATTGCTGATATTTTCGTAAGTCTTTGAATTTTGTTTTTGAAAATGAAATAAATTTAGCACCATTAAAAATCTTAGTGTACTTAAAATCTTAAATCTTAACAACTCTATCTCATATTTCCAAAAAAAATTACCAAAGATTTCTACTGTTTTAGGAACCAATTTACTAATCTTTAAACTGAGCGTTTTACTGCTAGAGATATAGTTAATTTAAATGTGTAGCTACGATGGGGGCGTTATAGTAATTTTAAATGGGGGCGTTATAGTAATTTTAAATGTGTGCACGGATGACTGATTCTCCAGCCACCCCACATTTTAAACTGAGCGTTTTATAATTGCTAAGATATAGTTAATTTAAATGCGTGGTTACGATGGGGGCGTTATGGTAAATTTCAAATGTGTGCACGGATCACTGAGTCTCCGGCCACCCCACATTTTAAACTGAGCATTTATTATTGCTAGAGATATAGTTAATTTAATGTGTGGCTACGACGGGGACGTTATAGTAATTTTAAATGTGTGCACGGATGACAGAGTCTCCAGCCACCACACATTCCCCGCGTGCCTTACCTCAAGCTTTAATGTGCCTCGTCTAACCGGGAAGATGGAAGGGTGCGCTGAGCGAGTCTTAACTCTCCCTCAAGCAGAGGCATCCAGATCCTTCGTTGTTATGTTACCCCTCTATAATGATTTCCAAGATTTTGTAGTGCTCCTCTATTATATTATTATGTTGACAAGGGCATTCCATCATAGGCATTGTGGAATACTTTCCTTTTATTTAATCGTAACCATCTTTATTTCGTCGCCTTTTAATCGAGAAAATTTCTTTATCTTCTTCACCCGGAGACTTCCCCACTCTTGTCCAAAATCTTCCAGGACCCCAGAACTAGACCATAGTCACAGAAGACATGGAGAAATTCACGAGAAAAGAAAAGAAAGAGATTCTTTATTTGAAGTTAATGGAAGGCGTTACTCAGTGGGTTGGGTTCTAGATTAGATATTGGTGAAAGTTCTAGATTAGATATTGGAAATTCATTTGTGAGTCAAAATCAGTATCTCCATATTATGGATTTTTGTTAGTATATTTTTTGAAAACTGTGGATGGACACGTAGAAGATTTAAAAACAATTTGCTTTTTAAGTTAAATTAGTTAAAGAATTTACTGCTAGATGTGGAAGGTATCTTGGGAGGATTTAAATGGGCTTGTTTCTCTTACGCTCAATCCATGCAAGGATGAAGAGCAGCCTATCAACTTGGACATCTGTTTATCGTTTTAATGCACATGTTTTTCTTATTGTTTTATAGGTTTGATTTCTACAATGTTATGTTAGTTTTTATAGGGAGTCACTACATATCTAGGAGCGATTTTCTTTTGTGGTATTAGTTAGACTTAGCTAGGTGTAGAGCGTTATAGGATTCCTCTTTTAGTTGTATTTAACTATTGCTTTCATCTTTGAGGCAGTATATTTTATTTTTGTTATTTAGTCTCCTCAAAAGTTTTTTCCTCTATTTTTAGCACATTACAGTATATACTTTTATGTTTCTAGTGTAGCTTCCAAGTGGCAAGTACAGGGAGAGAATCATGAGAATGATGAAATTTTTTGAAATATCTTTAATTTTTTGGAATAATTTCTGTAGTGATTGTTTGGAATATTAAATATGATTTTTGTAATTTGTAGAGTCTAAATTTAATTATTAATTATTATATTATATATATTATATATATATATATAATATATAACCTATTTAATTTTTATTAATACTTCAAAAACACATTTTAAATAATGAGAATTTAAATGTTATGCATTTTTTATTGTTCAATTACTAACCAAATAATAAATTGTAATTTAGCTAATTTTTTATTATTTTATAATTTTACATTTAATTATAACATGAAATTTAAATATTAAAAAATAAAATAAACTACACAAAAATCTTTTTATACAACAAAAAAGATTGGTCATTTTTCCTTATTTTCTTTCCTATTAAAAAGTTTTAAATAACAATGAGTCTCCTCCCTCCTAACTAGATGGAAGGAGAAAATATCAAAGAAAGAAATCATGTATTCATTTTTTTTTTTTGTAGTAGGTGGATCCAAGTAGGTTTCACTCAAATCTCAGAAATGTTTGTTATTAATCCTTTTATATAATCAATTTGTTTGAATTTATTCCTGTACACAATAAGCAATTCATTTGAAAAGATTTAGTTATGATCTTTCCTCTATTCTTTTGTTCAGGGAAGATGAGTTTTTTCTTTTGGTTTTTTTAATTGATGAAATTCTCCTGATTTCATTTATCTCAATCTATTTCAACAACATATTTAGACAAGAAGTTTTCGATGATTAACGCAAATTTCTTCGATCATATTAAAAATAACGACGAGGAAAAGAAAGGAAACAAAAATAAATATCAACCATCATCAATCGCAAATTACATTTGTTTCCGGAATCAAGCTTGCTGTACACAATTTAGTTTCCAAACTAAATTTATTAATCCTTCCACAAAATTAAACTAATGAAAAACAGAAGAATGGTGAAGGCTTAGAATATATAACAAAAATGGATCTACTCAGTACCATATAACATCCTGAAGATCGGAGCCGAGCCATTGGATTTAGACTTGCGTTATAATTTTCATGTCAAATGGTGAGGAAGTAGTTTCGGGTCTTTGAAAAACCTTTGAAGGAGCACCAAAATGGTAGTGGGGATCAGGGCTGGGATTTCAAGTTCTCTGGTTCACGTCAAAGGAACACTTCGTGAGGCGAGGCGGTGATTTGATGTACCACACGAAACACTAGGGTAATAATATAATAGAAATTGTATTGCATGGAACCATTATGTATCGTGAAAATGTGACTGAACGGGTTAGCATCGTTTTCTTTTTCAATCGTATAACTCCTTAATATATATTATATTATATATGTGGTGGATCACGAATTACAGCTGCACGGTGAACAACTATTTTTATTTATATTATTCTTTAAATTCTTTAATAATAATTTTTGTATAATATGGTGCATATTGTTAATCTTTTAACGGTATAAAGTTTATAAATAATACTTGTTCCAAGATCTATATATAATTTTTATTAATTTTATTATTATTATTTTAAATTTTAATTATACCAAATACTAATTACATGAACGGCGACATACAGATATATAGAATGTTCCAAACTAAGCACATCATTTTAAGTACTATCACTACTAAAAAATCAAACACAAAATGATTCACCCACCCAAGAATTAATAATCTCATCAAAGTAGTCTATAATTTTTTGTCCCTTTTAATTAAATTTATCGATTAAAACATTGTCATATGTTAAGTGTGATTATGAAAAATTGAAGCTATGGCTATCTTTGGCATTGGGTTATTGGTTATGAACTTTAATGGGTATTGTGCAAAGTCTTCTATTCAGTGATTTAGTATCTCCATGATAACTGTGGCAGGCCTTTGGTGAATTACGGAATCTTGTTATATATGTTTTTAAATGTTTATATGTTTAATTTATATATTAATTCTTTTTTTCTTTTTTTTTTCTGAGTAAAGATTATTCTATTAAGATTAAAAAGAGAAAAAATATGTACAAAGAGGATTGAACCTCTGAGGGAGCCGTAGCCATCCCTTTGTCAAAAAACCTTTGCAAATATTGTTGTTCCTTATGTTTACAAAAGTAGTAATCATAACCTTAAAACCTGAATAGATCTATATAGACCCAAAACTAAACAGTACATAATTGATTACTGTCCTTTAGCATCATTACAAGAAAGGAGATCCAAAACAAAATCCATGCGTATCATCAACTACAAGCTGGAGTTGTTCGGTACCGAGCGCCCAGTAGCATTATCATTGACCTTGTCCGGGGAGCGCTCCCAGGTAACCATCACCTCGTCTTTGACTTCCATCAAATTGCCTTCCGCAGGAGGCACAAGGTGCATGACGCTTTCATAAGGGTTCACTGGAACACAAACAATGATATGCTCGTGAGGAGAGTCTAGCTGAGTGCAGGCCTCTCCCTGACGATCTTCTTCATGCACCACAGTAGAAACCTTGAGGCTACTCTGAGAAGCACTGGCGTTCTGAGAAGGCGATTGATCCTTGGAGACTTCATCTAAGCTGGCGGGCACATCTTCTTCCTCCGAGAAGATGACCGTGATTATGGCAGAGATGAGCGGTCTCTTGAGCCTCTTTTGAATTTGAACCTGGAGGAATGCAGCGAATTGTTTAGGGAGCGACCAGACTCATCTGAGGTCGGAGAAGAAGGTGAGGCCGTGGCTAACGGGGATATGCGACAAGGTGCAGGGCTCCCTCGCCCCCCCGGCCCTCCCCGGGACTCCGAATTACTCCTGCGCTTGGGAATATCCCATCGACGGGGGGCCACGATCAAATAAGACAGCGGAATGAAAAAGCTCAAAGACTGAGGGTAAGGGAAAATCGACTTATAGCTTGAAGGAACCCAAAATGAAGACCAAACTGAAAAATGTAAGACCCAGACTCTGAGCTCACATGAGAAAGACTCGGCTAGCAGACAATGCCCGGCCACAACCGAGTGAACCCAATTCCCAACCTAGACACCTACAACAGGGACAGAGACCAGATTTCTTATAGAGTATATGCCAAAGACTGACTTGAGACACCAGACACAAAAGGCGAAAGCTGATTTAGAGTGCTCAGCACCTACGCAAAGAAGGAGAATAGAATTCCTTAGGCTGATCAGCTGGGGACTGTTATGAGTCCATGGCGGCTTCCCCTGAGACCAGGACCACCAAAGGAGACCTCTGTTATCAGAGAGAGGACACACTGTGAAATATCTTAAAAGAACGAGAGCAAATGAAACCAGAAGATTGCGTGCCATCCTATTAACCTCCGTGTGCATAGCTTGGGCTCGTGCCTGCATTAATGATAAATGAATTTCTGCCTTATACCGCCTAACCTTGCTTGTGTGCTTTCCAGTTGCTGGCTGCGCATGCATGAGCGTTAACAACTATTAAAGACACTCGCATCCGGGTATATATTAATTCTTTTTATCATTAATAATAATAATAATAAAGTCATAATTCAATTAATTCTTAAGATATTTTTGGTTTTAACAAATTGAAATGGATGATGAAATAAGTGTTTTGATACTTATTATGGATTCATGCATATAAAAATTTACCAACCATTTAATTTATATGAGTACACTAGTTTAATTTTATGTCACGCTTTCTCATGCACGCACGCGCGCGTGCACACACACACACACATATAATTTTCATTCATGTTTAAGATGAAGTTATGATAATTCATGTCTTTTTTGGATGCATTGAGCTATGGTATCTTTGGCATGGGGTATTGATGAACTATAGTAATGGGGTATTGTAGTAAAGTCTATTGGTAGATTTAATATCTCCTTGATAATGTGGGGTGAATCTTGGTGGTTAAGAATCTTGTTATATATGTTTTTAAATGTTTATATGTTTAATTTATATATTAATTTTTTTATCATTAATAATAACAATAAAGCTATAATTCAATTAATTATTACCATATTTTTGGTTTTAACAATTTG
>APFE030363951.1:2629-20563 GCA_000404065.3 Pinus taeda | reverse complement strand
TCCCTCCTCTTTCTGGCCCTCACAGCACACAATTTCATTTCTGCAGTTCACTAAATAGGCCTACAATCACTGCTACCATCACAATTTCTTTCAAGGAAGAGTCTGCGATGCAAGCTACTCTGTCCAGTCATGGGAACAAGAAGAATAGGGAAGAGACAGGTAGTCATGGGATCAACAACAAGTAGCAAGGTGAAAGTAGTAAGGCTTTGCATGACAAAGATAAAGTTGGGGACGTTGGTAAGCGACAGATGGATGTTGAAGGCACTATAGATTCTCCAACTGTTCAAGGTCACAGTGCATCTGAAGAGGATGAAAATTGGTATCAGTTTTCCTACCGAATTGAGGAAGAGATAGCTCTGGAGGAACCATCAAACTAACCCGTGGCCTCATGCAAAGGTCTCTGGCTCCCAGGTGGATTCGCCTCACTTTTTGTGGTTTTTGGTCTCTCGCAAAGGTGTCTAGCTTCCAGGCGGATATGTTCCTATGGTTCGTGGTTTTGTGGTCTGGATGATTTTTGTCTTCACGCAAAGTGTCTTGAATTCTCTCGTTAACTCTCTGCCAGGTGGAAATGGCATACTGTTACTTGGTTATGTCCCTGTCTTTTTGGTTCAGAATTGCATTCCTCTTTGTTCATTTTGGAAAACCAAGGTCTACTATGAAATAGTTATTCTGGTTCAATGACTGGTTTCCCCCATAATAGGGGTAGTCTTCAAAGCTTCTTCGACTGGTTCCCCTCTGTTGGGGCAGTCCAATACCAACAGTTGCATTTTGTGCTGATGACTGATGCTTAACATCTCTGAGATCAGGTTTCTCTGTAACTTTTTTTTGTATTATATTAATAGATCAGTACTACTTAGAAAAAAAACTTATGTTTAATACAATTAACAATTAAGACGCAAACATATCAGTTTAAGATGATATTATCTAATTACAACTAAAAAATTGACTATGATAGTGCGCCCTAAGTCGGCTAGCTTATAGACAACTATTGTCTTGTGCCTATACTAAGGTTGTTATTTTACTTACCGTTCACGTTATTTTATATAAAGACAAGGATTTGTTGGACTCTTTGTTTTATGGGGGTAGTCGACTAAGAAGAATGCGACAAGTTTTACTGAAAAGATTTCTCAGACATCAATTCTTCTTCTATCCCTTTCATATGCTGATACGATTAGAGAACTTGTCTATTGTTACATTCGGCACTACTACATGGAGGGGGACTTTAAGACAATTTTTTAAGAGAAAATAAATATTTTGTCTTCAAAATTTCAATATGAGGCGATAGTAAAAAAAGGTAAAGGTAAAGGATTAGGGGTTTGTCTACTGGCATTCACTAAGTGGCTGGTTTACCATGGTTGTGAAGTGATATTCAACAAAGGAAAAGCATTCCTGAGACACATAGCCATGGGGCAGGTGAAGCAAATCGGGGTTCATGTGAAGAACCTATATAAGCTAGATGTGGAAGAATGTGCTACATTAAGCACTAAGGTGGAGAAAGTGAAGGTCGCGATGTCGATGAACTTTGGAACAAAGTACTTGGTCATTTGTATCATGGTACCTTGAATATTATAGAACAAATAACCACCCACATCTCTAAAGGAGAACTTAAGCAATAGGAAATATGCAAAGGATGTACATTACAAAAGTACATAAAATCCACATTCCATGATTAGGACAACAAAGCACATGCAGTCCTAGAAAGGATCCACTATGATGTTTATGGACCTTTCTCGACAACCTACACTATCAGACACAAATATTTTGTCACTTTTATTGATGACTTCTCATGGAAGTGCTGGATCTTCTTCACGTGGAATAAAGATGAGACATTCTCTGAGTTCGTAGAATTCAAGACACTAGCTGAAAACGAAGCTAGCAAGAAGGTGAACGCTCTGTTGTAGAGGCTACAACACCCTCCAAAATTTTGGCCTGCAATTAAATTTCAGAGCCTACTATGGATATTGTGATCAATCGTTCCTTAGTGACTTATTGGTAAGTTGATGATCTCAAGCTCCCCTTTTCGATCTTAAGAGTCGTTTATGCTTTTATCTTTACATAGAATGTGTCATCTTTGGGTGTGGGGGTAATCAGTTGTCATGCAAAGGGAGGTTTGTTTTGATTCAAGGAGAAATATTTACGAGAATGAGACATGTTTAACACTCATTTCACACACACTTACACAAGTGTCGCCTTTATCCTCCCAAAGTCTATAATCGAAGCCGCACTTGCCGTAAGCTGCCACAAAGGTTGTTGCATTAAGTGAAGTATGTGTTATATGTTCTAGATGGTCTATGTTGTATCAATAATTTTACAAGTGTGTGATCGTAGTGAAGTTTTATCACTATTCACATAAGTTCCATTGATCCCACACTTAGCTAAATTTCAGAGTTTCCTTAGCAACCTAGCCTCATCCAACTTTCCTGAAGTACACACTTCACATGTACCATTCCCTGCAATACACTACTGATGATGATAGCTTCTAGAGTTCAGTTGAATGAATTAATTGAGATTCATTTTGTCCTTAAGAAGATTTTTGTAGGACATTAAATGTATCTCATGTTTCTTATCCTGTTCATGAATCAGAATTCTTGGAAAAGAATTAACCACCTTAACCAATTGATCTATAAACTGAATCTTGCATCTTGAACAATCAACCTTATTTTGTTCCTTACAAACCATGAGTTCATATTTACTTGAACTTATAAACTGCTTAACTTGATTTGACACAATTAAATCCAAGTTTGATTTGACTGTATGTGCCCTAACAATAAATTCAACCCCTTCTCTCTTTAGGTGATATTTATGTTCTCTTCTGTGAAAGACTGCATCTCTATCATAAAGATAATGACTCCCTAAGGCAACTCCACAAATCTCTACTAGTACCACATCTAATTCCACTTCATTAATGTACTTAGATGTAATTGCAAATTTTAACCAACACTGCTTTGTGACATGTACCTAAGTTGATTTATTAATCCAACCTAATGGGCATGGTCTTGGATGATTCCATATTTACAATCCCAATTGATTAACTATATGTTCAGATATTAAATTTTCTTGTGACCTACTATCAAACATTGTGTCAATCTTTGTATGCTTAGAATTTATCCTTATGTGGAAGAGTTCAACTTGTTTATCCTCATGTGGAGGATTTATGTTTGAAGAATATACATTAGATTTCAAACTGAACCAGTATCAGAAGTTTTACCTATCACAACCACGGTGGTTATTCTTCGTTCATCACCTGAATCTGAACTGAGGTCTTGCTGGACTACTGCAATGGATTTTTTTTCATCCCTCGCCTTAAGGAACTTTTTGGGCTTAAGTTCTAGATGAAGTTTCCATCACTTTGATTCATCATGACCGATTCTCTGGCAATGAGAATAGGTAGGTCTTTCCTTCTGAATGATCGATGATTTCTTTCTCTTCAAAATGTTCCTCTTACTCTTTCTGAATTTTCTTTTTTAAATCTCTTTGGGTGACTGAGATGACAACTTGAATGGTCTACCACCTGATTCAATATGTATGGCATGAACACACACCTCATCAAAATCATCAGCATTAAACATTAATAAAGTATGCTGCAAATATGAATGTAAATTGCGGATGTATTTTAACAAAGTTTCACGTGTATCCAATGAAATACCAAGCGCCAATGCTTTCTTCCTGAACTCCTAAACACTCTTCCCTTTACCTTAGCTCAGATGTTGCCAATCAATAATAGCTTGTTGCATGTATCCTAAAGGATAGAACTGTTTCCTAAGAGCTTTAAAAAATTTAGACCATGAAGAGATAACTTTTCCTATTTGCTTTACATCTAAATGAGTTTTTCTTTCCCACGAGATTAAAGTTGTTCCCCCCATTCTAAGTGTAGCTAACTGAATTTTAGTTTTATCTTTAGAAATGTTCTGAATGTGACAATACACTTCTAACTGCTTTATCCAGTTATCTAGCTTTTCAGAATTCATTTCACCATCATAAAGACATAACTCAAATTTAACATCAAGTTGCAAAAGAGATGTTTTATTAGGTTTCTTTTCCATTTCATATTCTGCACTAGAAGAAGAAGAAGAAGAAGAGGATGATGGAGGTGAAGGAGTTTTATCTTTCTTGCCTTTACCTTTGTCCTTCTCCGATGCCTTCGAAGAAGAAGCTGCATCTCTTTCCTTCTTGTCTTCATACAATTCACCCAACGTCTGTTGCATAGTTAAGAAAGCCTGTTGAACTGTTCCCCACTCATCTTAGTCTCAGTGTTTTCACTTGCATCAGGTCATGACATGGTCGATTTCTAAACGACTCATCGCTTTCCAATCTCTAGATTGATCTTCTCAAGGATTCCTTCTCCTCGTTGCGACTTAGACCTGGTTAACATTCAATGGTACATTCTACAAAATGAAAACCTACTCTAATACAAAATTATATGATCTGATATGATCATATACTAAAACTGATGTAGAATTGATTAGCCATCAGTGAGTTTGAATGATAACCAAAAGCACAGAAAAGGAGGAAAACTCCTGGAGCAGGACACTTTACGACACCTGATAAACTGTAAGAAAGATGCAAAACAGAAGTATAAACAGCGAAAACATAGATATACCAGACAACAAGATTGATTACAGAGTTCGTCCTTGATGGACTATGTCTCCAGGTCCGATTTCAAGATGGCCGACCGTTTTATAAGGAATGAGAGAGAATAAATCGATTACAAAGTGAAAAGACCAGACTGAATGTGCACACAAGAACTTATAGTCATTGTCATCAAATATCTCTATGAACCAGCTTTCCAACACCGCTTATGGTTTCCAAATCCGACTCTAGATGCTCCCGAAAATAAGAAAGAAAAAAATAAATAAATAGATAAATTAAATTAAAAAAAAAAATCACCTCTATCCTCCAGAAACGGCACATGAAAACTCAAATTCCACTCTTATTGTTCTCCAATGAGCAATTCTACCTTTATAGGCCTGGAAATTCATAATAACATCCTTTGCTGGACGTATGGTGAATTTGGTTGCAAATTGGCTGACTTCTGGGTTGAGTTTAGCCACCTCAGGGCTTAGTCATGGCACCGAATTAATTCGTTAACAAAAAAACAATAAAAACCCATAAATAAACTATAGTATAACCCTGAAAACCACTAATAGTTTGTTAACCAAGCATACGTTTGATGAAACCGCATGTGAACAAGTGGCGAAGCCCCTGCGGTTAGGGATCTGACGGTTCTAGTAACTGTCCCACCAACTGCGTGGTTAATCGGGTTTCGTTCACATGCTAACATTCTAGCTGACGGTTTTGGTAGCAGCTAGTGGTTCTCAATTGTTAACCTCCATAGTGTTCACATGGCTAACAACTGACTATGGTTCTGATGCTATCAATTCCCCGCGCAGCTATCCTTGACCTCTAACCGTTTCTCCTATGTGGTCACATGGTCCTCCGCTGCGGTTTTTGTCTAGCGGTTAGGACTGCTGTGTGACTTATATTTGATTTGCAATGTTTTTTTATTGTTTTAACATTTGAAATAGGCCAAGGGTTAGGTGATAGGGTTTTGAATGTAGTTTGAATGAAATAGGTGATAGGTTAGGGTCTAGTTATGGATTTTTAATACATAGGATGTAAATTAGCCTTTAGAAATGTGGATAATATAGGATTTTAGGCATAGAATGCATTGGTTTAGATTTAGGGGAAAATAATGCAGTAGGATTCTCAGGGTAAACGAAGATAAATAGGATAGCTTAGGCATTAGGGTTTAGGTCTAATATTAGGTTTTAGGTTTCGCTTAACTGTTCATAGACCCATGTCGACTCTGCACAGTGACATCGGCGAAACTAAAGCCTTTACCAAATGATTGACCCTTGTACTTCCTTGTGGTCTCCATATGACATTTGCCAACATTACACGACGACGACCATCACATCTTTGAAACTGACACTGGTGGTGACGACGACAAGACTATGTCGTCGCCTAGGTACTTTAACTTGAATCCTTTTACACAATCAACTATATCAACAATAAATCCTGTAAAGTCGAATGACAAAAGACATGTCATCGACCAAACCCTGGTGAAACTGTCGATGACACAAGTCACAGCCAAGTACAACATCACATCATCTGAATGCCATGAAACTATAACATTACCTGAACAACCTAATCATAACCAATAATGTCGATTCATCGAAGCTGAATTGAAGCAACGATGACACTGAATGACACCCATGAACACTGATGACGACACTTTGAACACATGTGCAATTGGATCGATGGATCCTCCTGGATCAACTATACTTTAGACCCTTTTGTCCTTCGTTCCTGTAAGTTTTTCTACGTCGCGTAGTTTCGAACATCAAGGTAGCCACATGACCCATTTTTCACAAAATAGCATTTTAATCCAAGTATTCAGGTATTTCACGTACTTACCTCGCGTTCCTTTGAAAAAGCACCGCTCCGCCTCACTGTAGTTGACTAAAGTTTCGACCGCGAATTCAGTCACAAATCCTCCTAAGACACGATCAAGCCAATGATCAACAGCACAGGCGATCTTATCCTCCAATGCTTCCAACCTTCACAGTAGCTCCGGGGTCCACACAATAGGGCCATCAATTTTCCACCTTCCTTGGCTTTCTGCTAGCTTCGCGATCCACTCATATAGCTCAATAGGGAAGGAGGAGAAAAAGATCTCATGGATCTTTGTATACAGGTATTTGTCCAACCATTACTCCTTTGTTAGTCGCAGATTTCTGTTCTCTTCTGTCACGAATTCATGGATCTTTCTATCCAACCAGTCTCCAATCTCCTTCTTAGTTGGATTCCAATGATACGACATCACACATCTCCTATGCAGATTTCGGTCTAGAAAATGCAACCATTTTTTTGCTTGATGGGGCTTGACCCAGGTTCAGTGTTAATTAGCCAAACAAATCCCTACACTACTGGCCCTTTTGGCATCAACCTGTGGAGCACGGGTTGAAGTCTCACTCGAAGTAGTATTGGGGGATGCTGGAACCAAGTCTCCACACCCTGAGATGGTCGTGATGTTGTTTAATTCCCTCTATCCCTTCGTTCGCACACGTTGCTTCACTATAGGGCTTGTGGGACAAACCATCTATTCCATCCTTCAATACCTCCACGAAAGGATACCATCGTCCTTTGCATAGCTCGAGCTTGCTTCTCAGGTACTTTCAGACTGATATGGCAGTGTGTCGTACGAATTCCCCAATTAATCTAATTGCCTTTCTTATCTTATCAAATAATTATAGTTATCCCCGCATAAATAGATATTTGTAAATGCATTCAGTTACTCAATGTAATTGCATTCATTCATGTACCATATAAGCATAATAAAGAAAATTCATACATAACATATCAAGATGCATCAATAGAATAAATGCACAAAAATTGCACAATATATTTCTTTATTAATATCTTCCAAGTGGTTACAACCTCTATCTGCCCTGAGCACACACCTGTAGTGGTCTGTGCACTCCGTTGCAAACTTCTAACCTAGGCCTCTATGCACTCAACTACAGAGCCACTACCTATGCTACAACCCAAGACTTAGACTTCTTGCTCTAAAACTATGATTCTATTACATCGTTCATCATTGTCTATCTTTTTCAAACTACTTAGAGCTTAGCTCTTTTTATACAATCCCATGGTTCGTGGACCATGGGTAGTTCTCTTACATCCAACTTTAATTTTACAAAACTAAGGGAGGACTAATCTTTATGACACATAACACCTTCGCACTCTGTGACCACAAATTGTGGAGTCTTTACAATAATATTACAAAAATTGACTTAAACATGGGCTTTTAGCCCCAAAATGCCCTTGTGGGATCTCGCTCCTAATAATGGGTTTGGCACAGTTTATAAAGATGTACTCCCTGATGGAAGAATTGTTGCCATTAAAAAGCTTGGGCAGGCTCACACTCAAGGTCATATAGAATTTCTAGAAAGCAAAGTAAAAGAAATTTTTCTAGAAAGCAAGGAAGAAGGGCATAATACTAAATAGGAAACAAGCAAAAAGTGATGATAGGATTGGCCTAACTTGTTTACTGGCTGATCAATCTAACCAGAAATAGAATATTCAAGATGACAAAGAGAGGTGTTTTAGTACTTGGGACCAGATAGTTTAGTGATAAATAAACAATCAAAACACACTTGGTCAGCAACTGACTGTTGTGTAATTTCTCTCAAGTCTGAAATGCTAAAGCTTGTCCTTTAAAAATAGTAAAATGACCAAAACATTCAACGCTTGGGTTGCTGCTGAGTGTAATGTTATCTTTGTAGTAATTGATAATGATTGATTTCTTGAGGGATGGTGCTTGGGTGTCAACAGACTAACAGTGGTCCTCCATTAACATGATAATTAATCTGTTTCCTATTCACATAATAATTGTGATTGTGGGACATGGTTGACAACAATTTCACATTAGTTGTGATTTCTTGTTAGGGACAACATATAGTTGCTAAGATACCATATTTCTTATGTCAACTGGTTTTCCACGGTGTTAATGAGCCTGGTCAGTGGTTAGTGTAATGCCTTGTGTCAACTGGTTGTAAACAATATTGATTGTCTAGAGTTTTACTCAGCTAGGTCAGTGTAATGCCTTATGTCAACTGGTTATAACCAAGACTCGATGACCCTCTATTCATATAAAATGATAAATTGGTTTATATCAACATAATAATTGATTAGTTTTGAGATGAATATGAGGTTGGGTCCATCATTATGATGCCCAATCACTCAATCAATCTATTAGTTCTGAGATGAATATGAGGTTGGGTCCATCACTGTAATGCCCGATCACTCATCAATCTATCAGTTATGAGTTGAATATGAGGTTGGGTCCATCACTGTGATGCCCAATCACTCATCAATCTATCAATCCCTAGCAATTCAGTTCCATAAGTATGAAGAGGCAGTGAAAAGTTTAGATTCACTATAGTACATTTTTTCATGGAAGTTACTGTTTATAATTTTTCTTTATTCTTATTTATTCATGAACATAGTTTCTCAAGTTCCTAGCAATCTGATGAAATATTGCTCATATTCCTTTGTAGAGAAGATATAATGGAACTGCCATGTCCATCGCCCTCTCGCTCCCACTCTCAAGCCTTTGCACAGTTTATTTTGTTCTACCTCGATTATTACATTTCTAGTTGTATATTCAATGTTATTCTACATTCAATGCTTGCAATCCTGCAGGCAAGTAGTGAATTGAATCCAATGATCAGCCATTGAAGCAATATGCAAATCATCTCAATCTTAACACACAGAGAGGTTGTGGACTATAAACTCTGAAATGCTAAAGCTTGTCCCTTAAAAATGGTAAAATGACCAAAACATTCAACTCTTCGGTTGTTGCTAAGTAGGCACAAGGGACTCTTGTCGGACTGCTCTTTGGCCCTCCCTCACAAAGGAAACTGAGAGAATGTCCAAAAATGATAATGATGAATTGCTACAGAAAACTGAGGATGTAAAGTTAGGTTTACTTGCCTGGTTTTACAGTTATGATCGCGAGACTTTGTCCGAACTCGATAGCAAATGGGGAGCGGTTTTGCCTCGTTTTCCTAATCAATCACCCGGTTTGAGAGTTTGTATGGCAAATGGGGAGCGGTATAGCCTGGTGTGAGAGTTACAATCGACCGGTTTGAGAGTTTTGAAGGAAATTTGGAGTTCAAGCTCATGCAAATGGGGAGAGATCGCTCGTAGTTTTGGCCGTAGTTTGAATACCGACCACCAACTCTAGACAGCGCATTGTCCGCAGTTAGATGTGACCAAGAATGGTCTGAACGGGAGGATCTGTCAGACGATACTCTGCAGTTGATTTCAAAGGGTGGCGAAAGGTGGCGGGGTTGCCGATAAGTGGTGGAGGACGGAGGAATTGCCGATTGCCAAAGACGAAAGTTTTTCCGGATGGAAATGGAAACCAGGGAATTCTTCTGCCTAATTAGATTACTCCACTTTTTTTTCATAATCTTGAATTTTTTTGTTTTTTTGTTTTTTGTCTAACCACTTTTAGACTACTCTAGTATCAACCAATAATATAACAATGTTTTACACATCCCACGTTAACTTTTCTATCCGGCAGGTACTACCACTGTGTCCCATCCTTGTTTGGCGAACGCTATTTCCACCTCCATAGCTCCATAAATGCCTGTCTTTTACAGCCCAAAGACCCATCCTCCTTACGTCATCGCATGTTCCCGACCATGCATCCATTCAATGTTGACTTAAAGAGAGGTGTAAAAACGAGCATTTATAGAGCTATGGAGGTGGAAATAGCGTTCGCCTTCTTGTTTGCAGTGTATGTTTATGTTACATTCTTGTTTGTGGTATATGTTTATGTTACGTTCTTCTTAATCTGTGCATTCATTCGAATAACAAAATGATTTATTGATATGTCATTTCGTAGGTTTCAATACAAATTATATGGAGAGTTTTTTATTATTATATATATTCATTAATTTCCAGGCTTCATTTGCCCTTTTCATTTTGCATTAAACCTCATATTGCAACGTAATGCGGAATAGTGTGCTTTGGTTGACGTACCGTTGAAACATTCTATTCACAAACTCTAAGTGACTTTTAGTGAATTAATAAATACCTCCGTAAGCCTTAGTTCAATGCATGATTTTGGTTGAAGATATTAGGCATATAAAAATGTGACTTCACACTGTCTATCTCACGTGAACGTGAGTAATGTTTCCCTTCGCCCCTTCGTCCTATATTTTTCATTTTAATGTTTCTTTTGCATTGACAATATGTATGGTCTTTTATTACATGTTTACACAACCACGAAGCCTATAAAATGATACATCTAAAACATGCTCTTTACATTATATATACGTTCTGGAATTATTATACTCTGGGTTATAATGATTTGATATCTAATATGTACATAAAAGGTGATGTGATATAACATTCATTTGAATATATTACATATAAGTAATATTTTATATTATAATATACATAATAATTTATAAAATATTATTCTAGGTTATAAAAATTTTTAGTACATTAATTTATATATCTCGTATATTTTGCATATATTTATTGTATGTTATACATATTTTATATTACATTAATTTATATATCTAGTATATTTTGCATTTACATGTTGAAGAGACAAAAATTATGAAAATACCATATGAGAACTAAGTCAAGTTGGAATGGGTCAAATAATTCAAAAGGAATAATTGTCGAAATAAAGTACCAAAATGATGAAAGTAGTCAAATTTTGAAATAGTCTAATGCACCAAGATCTCTTTATAATAAAATTGTTGAAACAATCTAATCAAATATGTTATCATGAAGGTTGTGGGAAAGGTGAGCACATTGGGATGATCAAGATCAAATTACGAAAATTATGCAAGGTGAAGTAATCAAAGCAACAATTCTAATGATCATAAAAAAAAAATGTCACAAATCATGATCGAACCCAAAATGATCAAAAAGCTCAAAATCCAAACAATGACGATAAGAGGAACCATCAACCACCCAACCATCATTATAAAGAGAATTTTCCAAAATTTATAATGCAGGTCCCTTCATTTTGACCAAAAATGAGAAACAGTTGTTGGCGGACCAACAAACATTAATAATTATATCATAAGTATCATATGTTTTTTTGTTGATTTAAAGATTCTATTGCCTCAAAATGATTTTACAAAAAACTAGATATCTTTGAACCAATTCTTGTCATATTCTGCCACAAGGGATACTAGTACTGTGGGCAACGGACAATAGTCTAACTCTATCAAAACATAAACAATTATTACTACTAAAGTCATAACTACTGAAATAAAATTAACTACTAAAAGTAAAAGACATAAGCGAAGAGGCTAAATGAGACTTCTAAGTGTACGATGGAGTGATGGGGCCAAATCCTAAGCGCTAGTATCTATTGGGTCTAGAGATTTCAAGAAAAAATGGAGATGAACTTGTTCTTATCTACGGAAAAGTAAGCATAGTTACCAGTAATAAGGTGAACAAAAGATTACATAACAAATCACATAAGTAAATGAAGAAGAGAAGAGAGCCCAATAGTGGAGAACCAACAAAAACATAGTTTTATTACATATTCTCTTAAATATGAATATATTTCTGATACATTGATACATTAATTGATATATATAATTTGTTGGGACAACTACAGTAAACAAAGTAAGCTATCAAACGGCGATTGAGTCTAGTTCTCACACTTTTAGGGTAGCAAAAAAATCATTTGATTTTAGAAAGTGTTGATTCATAATACATTTTTTTAGAGCATATTTTTGACACTTTAAATGTTTTTTGCACATTTTTTTTATTACGACTTTGGAAAGTGTTGATGCAACATCAAACCTGAACTTAATTTTTTTTAAATGTTGGTGATTTTGATGCAGGTTCAGGTTTTGAAAAACATCAATTTTTTTAGGCATATCTTTTACACTTTAAATTTTCTTATGTCCTAAATATGCACAAAATTTTTTAAATATGATTATTTAACCATTTTTCAAGTTACCTTATTCATTTATTGTTTTTTATAATATTCCCAAGCCCAGACCAAATAAAATAAATAAATAATTGATTAAATAAAAAACATAAAACACATAGTTTTGCCCAAATAATTTTTGGCCCATAATTGCCCATGGCTTCTCTCGAGCAATCAAACTTTAAAAGGATAATTGCCCATGGCTTCTCTCGAGCAATCAAACTTTAAAAGCAGGAGGAGAAACTAAAGTAGAGCATGCATTTGGAATTTTTCTCTTAGCATCAATCTGGAAGCTCAAACGAGTTTTCAAGAAAGAAGAGTCTCAGACGAGATCTTTCCAGCTACCTTCGATGTTGTTGAGCCTTACCCTAGTCGGCAAACTTAGTTTCGTTGGTTCTCAGTTAATTTTCATAACCAAAGCTGATTATTTACCTCATTTAATATTTATGGATCATAAGGAATTACTTGGAAAGTTTTCTGCTAAGTATTTTTGTTGAAGAAGAATCTTAATTGAACTTTAACAATAATCTTACGAGGATATCCATAAATATTTTCTTACCCTTCAAAAAATATTAATTGAACTTTAGCAGTTGCTTTATGAGGATATCCATAAATACATTCTTAGACTTTTGTAACATGTAGTTGTGTTTTTTTCAATATGGAAGTTTTAATATAAAACTTTATTAGTTTTAAACTGTTTGAAAACAAAAATCAGTAGTCTGTTTTTTTTGCAATAAAAGATAATCTGTTGCATTGAATTAGATCCTTTATCCCCCGGGCCACTAATTCCCTCAGCAGCTCTGCGTTTTCAGTGGTGGCAGAATAGAAATTATTGCTAAATGGAAGGTTCCTTGTAATGATTTAATTCATCTCAATCCTACCTATCTTTATGTTTCGAGTCAATCCTTATTCCACATGCGAGGGTTTTCCTCTTTTTGTTTAAGAGTACCCCTTTCACAATAATTTTGTTGTTTGTTGTTTGTTGTTCTCTCCCCAACTGTAAAATCCAGGTTTGGCAACGTTTAAATTATTTTTTCTTCCTGCATTATCAGGTAGTCAAATTAATCCTTTTGCTTTTTCGACTGAAAAAAAACGTAGTCAAATTAATCCAACCTACATAAAATTTAAATATGGTTTTGTATAAAATGTAAAATAAATTTTAAATTTGAATGTGTAAGATTTCAATTTACTTTATACTTTAAATTTATTTAAATATAACATTTCTTTGCACATCGATTTCGATTAAATGTGCATTCGCTGAACACGTCAAATTTGATTTCAAATATAATTTAGAAGAGTAAATTTAATTTTCTTAAATTTACTGGAGCCATAAAATTTAAAATTGCTTGAGGGGTTGAATTTAAAGTTTACTTCGAACATTAAATTTCCCTGCAACATACATCACGGAAATTTAAATTTTCTTGATGTTTAGCCCTTCCATGAATTTGATCAAGATTTTAAAAAATAAATCTATTATACAACTCTCCGGAATTTTCCAAAATATTAATATTAAAATATATTTTTTTATTTTTTATTAATTTTTTTAAAGAATGTCTAGAAATGAAATATTGGACCTGTGTCAACCATGGTCCAACGCCACATTGTGACTTAGACAACCATGGTCAACCATGGTTAGTCATTTTCAATCATTGTGAACCCATGGTCAACCGTAGTTTACCATGGTCCAACATCACATTGTGACAAATATTGTCTCGATACAAAAATCAAACATGATCAACCATGGTGAACTATGGTTCAACATCATATCGTGAAAAAGATTGTCTCAATATGTAAATCAACCATGACCAACCATATTTATATTAGCATTTATAATATTTATCATAGTGTTTATATACCTTGATTTATAATATTTATCTTAGGTTTTATCATAGGCTTTTCTCAATATGAAGAACAATCATGGTCAACCATGGTTCAATGTTGCATTATGACAAAGATTGTTTCAATATGAAAATCAACCGTGGTCAACCATGGTCCAACGTTGCACTGTCACAAAAATTTCCTTGACATTAAAATAAATCATGGTCAATGATGATCAACCATGGTCCAATATGGCATTTTGACAAGGATTGTGTCAATATGAAAATCAACCATGAGAATCAAGCATGGGAGGACCTGCTCCTCTGCATTGGCAGAATATGCAGAAAAATCTAGGAATCACATCTACATTGAGGAAGCCCATGTCATTGCCAAGGTTAGTCACTTCCATCCTTGTAAATTGAGGGAGGCATTGAAAATAAAAAAGGCGCAATAATTTAAATAGATATGATGGTTGGAATATTAGCAAAATTTGGGTCCCTGGTTGGAATGTTTAGCCCTTCCATGAACTTATCAAGATTCTCAAAAAAAATCTGTAATACAACTCTTGGGGAATTTTCCAAAATATTAACATAAATATAATTAAATATAAATTAATATATTTTATAAAATATGAATATCTATACGCATTGAATTATTGAATTCGACTAAATTTGCATTGATTAAATAGGTCAATTTAGTGTTGAATTTATATTAAGCATTAAATTTAATTTAATTTACACTATATAATATATAAATTTAAAGTTAGTTTCATTGGTTGAATTTAAATTTCGCTTACCCATTAAATTTCCCTACCA
Organism: Pinus taeda; assembly: GCA_000404065.3. Lineage (NCBI taxonomy): Eukaryota > Viridiplantae > Streptophyta > Pinopsida > Pinales > Pinaceae > Pinus > Pinus taeda. Next base: position 5,452 of record APFE030363951.1, on the reverse strand, counting down.
CGAAATTTAAGTTAGTTTCATTCTAAAACAACGTGTTAACCTGTGTTATTCTAAAAGGTATAATAATAATATTGTTATTGTTATTTAGTTTTAAAGTTAGTAAGAAGATGTATGAGAATTTTTAATCTTTATAATAAGATATATATACCATATATTAATTAAATTTAATTTAATATTTATTTTGAAAAAATAAATATTAATTTATAAATAATAATGAAATATAAAGAGGTTTTATTAAATGACTTTTTATTAAATGATAATAATATTTATAAAGGAGATTAATATTGATTAATTATAATTTTAAGAAGGAAATTAATTATGAAAATTATATTATTTATTTTTGTATCACATTTTTTTAAAACATTGTCTCGATATGAAATATTACATCATGGTTGAATGTCACATTGTGATATGGACAATTATTGTCAACTTTGGCTAGTTATTTTCAATCATTGTGAACTATGGTCAATTGTAGTTTACCATGGTCCAACGTTGCATTGTGACAAATATTGTCTCAATAAGAAAATCAAACACGATGAACCATGATGAACCATGGTTCAACATCTTATTGTGACAAAGATTGTCTCAATATGTAAATCAACCATGGCCAACCATGTTTATTTTAGCGTTTATAATATTTATCATAGCATTTATATACCTTGGTTTATAATATTTAGAGTAGGTTTTATCATAAGCTTTTCTCAATATGAAAAACAATCATGGTCAACCATGGTCCAATGTTGCATTGTGACAAAGATTGTTTCAATATGAAAATCAACGTTGTTCAACCATGGTCCAACCACTGCATTGTCATAAAAATTGCCTTGACATTAAAATCAATCATGGTCAACCATGGTACAATGTTGCATTTTGATAAAGATTGTTTCAATATGACAATCAGTGATGGTCAACCATGGTCCAACATCTTATTCTCACAAAAATTGCATTGACAATAAAATCAATCATGGTCCAATGTGGCATTGTGACAAGGATTGTGTCAATAAGAAAATCAAGCATGGCAGGACCCACTCCTCTCCTTTGGCAAAACATCCAGAAAACTCTAGGAATCAGATCTGCATTGAGGAAGACATTGTCATTGCCAAGGTTAGTCATTTCCATCATCATAAATTCAGGAAGACGTTGGAAATCAAAAAAGGGCCTAATAATTTAAATAGAGACGATGGTTGGAATATTATCAGAAGTTGGGTCCCTGTCGTGTCCTCCTAGTTTGTTTATGTTTGAAGACTATTTTGTTTTTTAGGTTTGACGTTTCTATTTATGATTTTTGTCTATTTTTTTCTAAATAGGTATTTTCATTTAAGGTTAATATTTGTGTCTTCAGTTTTCTCACCTTAAATAAAAAAATAAATAAATCATTTCCTTTTTATTGCTTTGTATTAATTTTAGCCTCATTTAATTATTATTTTTGTTATATGATCTTGACTCATTAATTAGGTCTTGACACAATCACATACACATATATATATTTTGACTTTGTTCCCTATCTTTGGTTGACTTGGATTGTTTGTTTCTTTTTATTGTGTATTTTTTCATTCTATATAATTATTATAGATATAATATATTATTATAATATGAATGAATGAATAACTATTATTTTATCCAAATATTAAATTATAAAATATAATACTTAAACTAGCGGTATAAAAGATAATAAATAAAAAAATATAATAATAATTAACGCCCCTTTGATTGCTTTGTTATTTTAGTCTCCTTTATATTAATTTTGTTAAGGATCTTGACTTATTATCTTGAATCCATTTAATATTTTATTTATTATTATTTTATTTTATTATTTTTATACATTTTTACTATGTTTCCATGTCTTTGTTTAAACTTGGATTGTTTGTTTCTTATAATGTTAGGTTTTTCATCTTCTAATTTTATTTTAATATTATAATTAATTAATTTAAATTTAATATAAATTATATAAATTATTCATAAACAAACCATTATGAATTAACTTTGTTGTAATAAACATTATTAAAAATTATTATAATTATAATATTATTATTCTTAAACTAGTCGTTATACTAGATGTTATAGGAATATTATCATTATTAAAATATTAATTTTCATAAAATAATTTTTATTTGATCTTTTGGTCTCTACATCACCCTGTATTTAAGTTTGTGCCATGATCTGCATCTTCCTCTGGTCCTGATGATGGACCACACTAGCTAGTTCAAAACGCATCAACAACTTTTTCTCCTATGTGATTTCTACCAAAAAGACTCTTTGTAATGTTCGACCTTGTTCCAACATCACATTGTGATAAAGATTGTCTCAATATGAAAATCAACAATGATAAATCATAGTAAACCATGGTCATATTGTGACAAAGATTGTCACTAGATCCAATGTCACATTATTACCACCATGGTCCAATGTCGTTGTTACACAAAAATATCGTCACCTTGATTATTTGCAGTCGGTGTAGGCCTATCATCACCTATACCAGCTTCCTAAGCAAGTCTTAAACCTCAGCTCTTCAAAACAAGCTTGAGAAAAGAGAGAAAGACATCAAAAAAGAAATATAACTCTGGTTCCGCACTTTCTCTTACTTTTGCCTGCGGGCCCACACCTTTTGTTCAAGGTATCTATGTACTTATACGCTCTGTATGTAAAGGGGAGGGTGCGTACCCCTGTAAAAGTCAAAAGGCGCAATTTTTATCTTAAAAAACTCATCTTGGGTTGATTCTAGAGTTTTCTAGAAGGATTTGTTACGTGGATGGTTCGCTCCAAGTGGTTCATGCATCCCATCATAGGAGGAACTAATCCCTTGTTGAGAGGAGCTATCCCTTT